>JXTB01000108.1:438346-473909 GCA_002914805.1 Parasponia andersonii | reverse complement strand
AACATCAACTGCCTCTTGCAAGGATCAAGAGGGTGATGAAAGCTGATGGAGATGTTAAGGTTTGCACATTTATTCTTGATGCTTTTAGTTTATAAATTTTTTTTCTATTTTCTTTTTTTTTTTTTTCCTTTTTTTAGTTCGATAACCTTCTTTTTAATCAAACTTTTGCATTTCCAAGAATGCAATTCTTCTAAGAACTCTAAAATCATTTCAATTTTGTTTTTAATAAATGTAGATTTGATGTTTGTGCTAGTTAAAATGTTGTGTAGAAGTTGATTTTTTTTTTTTTTCCAGATTTATGAGGTTTAATTGAAATCAAGCACCTAAATGAAGATTTTAAGACTAAAATCGCAATTCTCTGGCTTAGAAATCGCGATTTGGCGAAAATTTCCATTGAGTTAAGACCAATCCAATGGAGCTTGACCAGGTCCGATTGAGTAAACTCAACTGGGGTGTTTTGGGTGTTTCGACACCATGTCAACAACAAAAATTTAATTATAATTTTAAAAGAAGAATAAGAAAATAGAGGAGCTTATTTTACAAAAGAGGGGTTGAGGGAAGGTAATTGAGCTCATTAATCCATTTCTTTTGCAGGCAGCAACTGCATACTCAAAGGGATCAAAGGAATATGCTGCATTCCTTTCTGAGCAGGTGTTTATATATTGAGAAAGAATATTGTAGATTCAGTCTGATTGAGTGATTGTGCATAGGATAATAGGGACATCTACAATTAAGCAAGCCTGATACCTGATCTTCCACTTGGCTAGGGGCAGGTACAAACTAAATTGGCACAAGAGGCTGATGAAAGGGCCAGCAAGGATATATTTAAAGCTAGGTCAGTTCATTGTTGAAAGAGTAAAATGGAAAGCTTCCTCATCTTTTTTGTTTATTTATTTATTTTTTCAATTCCATCTTTCTTGTAGATGAACTAAGCAATTGCCAATAATTTGCAGAAACAAGAGTATACAAAACGTGATAACTATCGATTTGCATGGCCAACATGTCAAACAGGCGATGAGGGTCTTGAAAATGCATCTCTTATTTGTTTCGTATGTACAAAGTAAGATTCTGCTGAACCTATTTTTTGGTGTTCACTTGCTCCTCTTCTTTCCTTTAAGTTGATAGCCTTTATTATGTCGCTAGCTATGGCAGAAAAAAATTCACTATTTTTTTCTCTTTTTTGCAATATTGTGTTGTCCTGCTTACAATATGGTTGTTTCTATGATCCAGCGGTTCAGATCCTCAGGGTTATCACAGGATGTGGAACACATGGTGTGGGCAGGTCGATGCTAAAACAATCGGTATGGGTTTTGGCCATCCATTTTCCAAATATTTTTGTCGTATGACTAACAAATAGAGTTCAATGAATGATTATTTTTTGATGGAGTGCATTAATGGGGGTTTAGTTTTTGGAGTTGATACAAGTTCTTGCCTCTTGGTGCTAACAAGTAACTCATGCAATATTTTTTTTAACAAGTTCTTCAACTAAAAAATTCAAGAAACGAAAATCAATCAACTCAATAGTCATGACTCATAAGGTATGACCTTTGATAATGTAAACTTGAATGGGTTGAAAAAATGCCATGTGCTGTTTGAGAAGTTAAACAAAGAGAGAAGGTCCTTCATAAGTTATCTCCATTTGATTGATCATATAATGTATGTGCATACTAGTTGGAGATGTATATAGATAGGCAAGATAATTATTGGATTCAATTTTCCAATATTCCTGTTTATCTGTTATTAGATTTGTAATATTAGTTAGTTAATTAGTTAGCTTAGTTTGTTCTGGATTAGTTGTTGCTTGGGTGTCCTATTTATCAGTTCATGTATATAAAACAGAGCTGTACGGGTCTAGATCAATGAGAAGCTATCTTTACAATCTTCATTTTAGCTTAATATGGTATCAAAGCAAATACCCACTGCTTCTTCATCCTTCTCGAATCTCCATTGCTAAAATTCTAACTGAGCAATTGTTGAAGCTCAATTCGGCGATTGTCTTTTACTTGGTTGAATTCGTCCATTTCTTGGTTCCTCGCTCACGGCTTCTAGCGATTCGAATGTGTTGGCCGATTCTTTGTAGAATGTGGTTCGGTCTACCATTGACGAATCTTCAAGTTCTTTCTTCTTGCATCACTCTGATAGCCTTGGCTTGGTTCTGGTCTCGCAGCCTCTAACTGACGATAACTGTGCCTTCTGGAGCCATGCGATGCAAATTGCTCTTTTAGTCAAAAACAAGCTAGGGTTCATTGATGGTTCAATTTCCAAACCCTCAGATGCTGATCTTTTTCTTCTTCCTGTTTGGGTTAGGAATGATAACATTGTGATTTCTTGGATTTTGAATTCGGTTTCTAAAGATATCTCTGCTAGTATCATATATGCTGAATTTGCTCGAGAAGTTTGGCTTGATTTGAAGGAACGATTTCAACAAAGCAATGGTCCCCAAATTTTCCTATTGCGCTGTGAATTGATGAATCTTTCTCAATCACAGCAATTAGTTAGTGTCTATTTTACAAAACTTATATGGGACGAATTGAACAACTATAGGCCAGTATGTAATTGTGGCAAGTGTACATGTGGTGGTGTTAAGGCCTTAAATGATTACTACCAAATGGAATTTATCATGTCATTTCTTATGGGGTTACATGATTCTTTTGCTCACATCCGAGGTCAAGTCTTGGCTTTGGACCCTACGCCTCCCATAAACAAAGTGTTCGCCTTAATTTCCCAAGATGAACATTAGCGGGAAGTTGGGATTACTATCTCTGATTCAGCAAATTATATGGCCTTTGCTGCCAAGGCTAATGTTCCCAAGAGTTCATCTCCTAACTCGGGTCAATTTAATTTTGGAGGAAATAGAGGAAAAAATCAATCTGGTGGGTTCAAGGGGCAAAAGAAGGAAAGACCCTTTTGCACAATACCATGGACATACTATTGACAGGTGCTATAAATTGCATGGATATCCTCCTGGTTATCAGCCACGGCAGAGGGATAATTTTTCCTCTTAGCAAAATGTTGCAAGTGTCAATTAGGTTTCTACTCAATGTGGCACTAACTCTGCTGCTCCAATTGATAAACTTGTTGTTGAAAGCTTCTTGCAGAACTTGGATACTAATCAATATCAACAACTGATGAATATGTTGTCTTCTCACCTTGCTGCTTCAGTTAAAATAAGTGATGATGCACCCAACGCTTCATACACCACAGGTACATGTTTTTTAATTTCTCTAAGTGATGCCTTTCTCTCCACCCATTTTTGGATAGTTGATTTCAGAGCTGCTCGACATATTTGCTCCAATGCTAATGCATTTGTCTCATTAAAGCCAATATCAAATTCCACTGTCGCTTTGCCCAAGCATACTCGTATTCATGTGAGTTTGTGTGGTGATATTAGACTCAGTCTTACTCTGCTACTCAAAGATGTTGTATATGTTCTTGAGTTTCAATTTAACCTCCTCTTTGTTAATGCTCTCACTGTGGACTCACAACTCATTGTTAGTTTTCTCCTGACTCTTTCATCGTTTAGAGTCTGTGCAGCAAGACCACGATTGGTAAGGGTGACAAGTTGGATGGATTATATGTTCTTGATACAACTTGTATTACTTCCAAGGAGATTGTCTGTACAATTTCACAATTAGCTCGTATTAATAAAGTTTCAGCTACCATTTGGCATAGTAGGCTTAGTCATCTGTCTTTTAAGTGCTTGGATACCTTGAGAGATAAATTGCAGTATGATGTACCTAAAGCTCGAAGGGATGGTCCTTGTTACATTTGTCCTTTGGCTAAACAACGCAGATATCTTTTGATTCTCGAAATAATATGGCTTCTGCTCCGTTTGATTTGATCCATTGTGATATTTGGGGACCATATCATCTTACTTCATTTTCGGGCCATCGGTATTTGCTTACTTTTGTTGATGACTACAGTTGTTTTACTTGGATTTTTCTGCTTCAACATAATCTGATGTAGTTATTGTTATTCCCAAGTTCTTCAATATGATTGATACTCAGTTTCATGCCAAAGTCAGTTTTTCGGTCTGATAAGAGCATTGCTTTTTGTTGATTTCTTTAATGATAAGGGTGTTCTTCATCAATTTTCATGTTTGGATAGACTAGAACAAAATTCTGTGGTAGAAAGAAAACATCAGCACTTACTCAATGTAGCACGTGCTCTTTATTTTCATTCTCGGGTTCCATTGAAGTTTTGGTCTGTGTGTGTGCTTATGGCTACTTTTCTCATTAATAGGACACCTTATGAACTGTTATATGGTTGTCCTGTGACTTATGATTTCTATTGAGTGTTTGGTTGCTTAGTTTTTGCCTCTACTCTTCCCTCTCATCAAACAAAGTTTCAGCCTCGTGCAAGAATATATGTTTTCCTTGGTTATCCACCCGGGATGAAGGGCTATACACTTTATGACATTCAAACCAAATAGGTTTGTCTCTAGGGATGCAGTCTTTCATGAGGATTGTTTTCATCTTCATATTGTGATTTCTCAAGACTCTAGTCCTGATGTTTCTCCCTCTGTTACTCCTTCAGTCGCTCGTTGTGAGTGTCCAGCTGATGTTACTGCTACTTCTTCTTGTTCTGATGTTACAACCTGTCTAGCTTCCTCTCTTCGCGGGTCCTCCAGGGTTAGTCACCCTCTTTCGTATCTTTGAGACTATTACTGTAATCTTCTCCATCACTCTTCTTTGCCTGCCTGTTCTACTATGTATCCTTTAACTCGTTGCTTGTCGGATGATTCTCTCTCTCCATCTTTTCAAACTTTGGTCCTTAATGTATCTACTCAATTTGAGCGTCGGTTTTATCATGAAGCAGTCCGATTTCCTCTATGGAGAGAGGCTATGCAAGCAGAATTGGATGCTATGGTTGCTAATCACACTTGATCCATTGTTCCTTTATACCAAGGCAAACAGTCCGTTGGTTGTAAGTAGATTTATAGGATTAAATATCGGGCAGATGGGTCTGTTGATCGACACAAGGCTCGTCTGGTAGCTAGAGGGTACACTCAACAAGAAGGTTTCGTTATTGTCAAGGTTCTTTTGGCTTTAGCTGCTAGTCAACGTTGGCATCTTATTGAGCTAGATTTCAATAATGCTTTCTTGAATGGCGATTTGTTTGAGGAAGTGTATATGGATATTTCTCTTGGTTCTGCTCGACATGGAGAGTTTTCTTCCACTGGTTCCCCTTTAGTTTGTCATCTCCTTAAGTCTCTTTATGGACTTAAACAGGCTTCTCGGCAATGGAACTCCTAGTGTTCTCGTGCTCTCATCTCTTTTGGGTTTATTCAATCCAAATCTGATTATTCTCTCTTCATTGAGGGGTAAGGCTCCTCTTTTGTTGCTCTTTTTGTCTATATTGATGATATTGTTATCACTGGTCCTAATTCTCAGGTTATCAACTCTTTAAAGGCCTTTCTTCATAGTCAGTTCAAGCTTAAGGATTTGGGTAAGTTGAACTATTTTCTGGGCCTTGAAATCGCTTCCTCTGTTAAAGGTATTTTCCTTTCTCAACGTCATTATACGTTCCAGTTGCTTGAAGATACTGGTTATCTTGCTTTTCTGGCCGTTTCAATTCCCATGGATCCTAAGCTTAAACTTAGTGCTTTTCAAGGTGATTTACTTGATGCTTCTCTATATCGACATCTCATTGGTCGTCTCTTGTACTTGACTCTTTCTCATTCCAACATAACTTTTGTTGGTCATAAGCTTTGCCAGTTCTTAGCTCATCCTCGTCTGTCCCACCTTGAAGCTGCTCATCATCTTCTTCGTTATCTTAAGCATTATCCTGGTCAGGGGTTGCTTTTCTCTGCTGCCTCATCTCTTCAGCTCAAAGCATTCTCCGATGCTGACTAGGGCTCATGTGTTGATACTTAGAAATCTGTTACTGGTTTCTGTATTTTTCTTGGTGATTCCTTGGTTTCTTGGAAGGCCAAGAAATAATCCACTGTTTCTCGTTCCTCTGCTGAGGCAGAGTATCGTGCCTTGGCTGTCACCACTAGCGAGATTGTTTGGCTTCAAAATCTTCTTCGTGATTTCTAGATTTCATCTTCAGGCCCTGCTCTTCTCTTCTGTGACAATCAGGCTGCCATTTATATTGCCAACAATCCGACTTTTCATGAACGGACTAAACATATTGAGCTTGATTGCAATTTTTTTCGTGATAGTCAGTCGAGGATTTATTAAGCTCCTTCCCATTCGTTCTCACCACCAGCTCGCTGACATTTTTACTAAAGCTCTTCCTTCACTTTTATATCCACTGTTATCCAAGATGGCTGTTCATAACATTTATAGTCCATCTTGAGGGGGAGTATTAGATTTGTAAATATCAGTTAGTTAGTTAGTTAGCTTAGTTAGTTCTGGATTAGCTGTTGCTTAGCTGTCTTATTTATCAGCACATGTATATAAAACAGAGTTCTACGGTTCTGGATGAATGGGAAGCTTTCTTTACAATCTTCATTTTAGCCTAATATCTGTGAAGGAAAATAGTTTCTTTTTCTTTTTGTTGTCTCCCCTTCTTATTTCTTGTTTTCTGAGAATATTGAATATGACGGCTGAAAGCTGGTCTAGTATCAACAATACCAACAAAGTACGTAACCTTTAGAGATGACTGAACCATACATCTGTAACCACCCCATGTTAGCTCTAACCTAACTCCATCAGCAAAGGGATCAATTAATCTTGCCTTTTCCCTCCATGCAGGTCATAAAACTTCTGGAAAAGGAGGGTGTCGGATGGAGCGAAGAGAACAGGGGAACTGTGCTTATCAAGCTAGGTGGACAGAAGGAGTTTAGCTTCCTGGATTCTGAGAGTGATACAGAGTAACCTTTCTCTAATATGGTTGCTCATCTAGTCATTGGTGAGTTTGGGGAACTTGATAGCGAGCAAAAAATTGCCCTGAAAGTGTTGTATCATTGTCCAGTCGTCTGTGTTGTTAAAATTATTTTAACAGAGTTGTTATGTAGCGAATCCTAGTGTAATTGTAGTGCGAGGCCAGATCTCGGATGTCTGTAAATGAAAAATTGTTCCAGTGCAAGCTGTTGTACTTGGTTAACCGTAATCCAAAACTAGCTGATGGGTAGGCTGCTTTGACATATCGATCATGTACCAATGGTTACTCGATTATGACATTGCACTGACAACGTTGTAAATCGTGCTATAAAACCGACTATTTATTGGCAAATGAGGTACCATTCATTCTCTCAACTTTATTTGGACAGCATTGTCTCCTTTGCTGGATTCAATTTTTGGTGGAAAATGCTATTAGCTATGTAACAGGATTTGGCCGGTATCTGATCTCTGTTGTTTTCTGTACCAATTAAGGGACAGTTAAAAGTTTCACGAATGGCTGCTCCTTTCTTTTGTAATGGATACGTATTATTTGGGGATGTGCATGTGTTCATTGCTAATGTTTCGATTGTTTTCGTGGGAAGAAGTCTACATAATCCGTTGTGGTCCATACAATGTTGTATTGACTCGGTTACGGGTTATCTCCTTTGTATTTTCTTTGGGATTTACATCTTCCAAATCTTTGGCGTCTTCCTAGTCCTCTTTACCTTTGATATTCCTAGTTACAACGTTATGCATCAAGGGTGTGGGAAAAAAAAAAAAAAAAGAACATAGAAAAATTGAGCAACTTGACTGAACAGAAAAACAGAGAGTCTGGTTGGCTTGATTGTAATTTGAAAAAATGATTGAGAAAATCTGAAACGGCAACTAAAATGATAAAAAAAATATTGTTAATTAAGGCCATGCTTGACACACGGTATTGTATTATATTGGATCCCATTGTATTGAATTATTCTATTACAATATTATGTTGAGAAATTGACATGAATAGTTCAAATTTAGGCTAAATTGACATTTTTTGTTCACTTTTTCAAAATAACATTTATAGTTAAAAAAAAATGATTTTTTTAGTTGCTTTTGGAGAGAAAAAATAGTTATTCTGAAATTTCAGCCATTCTATGCTTTGTTGCCAGTAGTCACAATTTTGTGAGTGATGGTCACAGTTTCTTTTTTTTTTTTTTTACGGAATAATTTATTTTACATTGTTACAAATATTATGAGTTTTTGAAGACATGAACAGTATCATAATTTTGTGACTAATGGTCACAATTTTATGACATATTTTTTAGGTATCTTTTAAATTATTACATTATTCACAATTTTGTTATTTTTAGTCACAATTTTGTGATTGATGGTCACAATTTATTTTATATCGTTACGAATAGTTGGAACACTTTATATTTTAGTATAACAAATAGTCACATATTTGTAACGAATAATAACAAAAGATAAAAAATATGCCACTTGATTTATCTTAATTTGTTTAATTACATACAATTAGTTACACAATTAATGTTCCACCAAATATTATTCATTTTCTTCATTGTTTCCAAGAAACTATTGACCAAATTACAATGCAATAAATTATGCCAATATTTCTTACAATATTTGAATCTCATTCACTAATTGTTGTCTACCTCACAAAATTAAAATAAGTATTCACAATGGTTAACAATGGTTTAGTAATAACTGTTTAACAATAGCTAACAATACTTATAACCCACAATGTGTGATTATGTCAATATTTTTTATAATATCTGAATTGTATTCACTAAATTGTTATCTACCTCGCAAAATTAAAATAAGTATTCACAATGGCTAAAAGTGACTTAGTAACAACTATTTACCATTAGCTAACAATGCTTATCACCCACATAAAATTTAATTTTCACATGAAAATACGTAATTTATAGATTAGTAGTAGTGTGACTTTAAGTCACATAATTCCTAATAATATTTAAGATTACTGACTTAGAGTCACAAATGTTTTGACAATTACATATCTGTGACTACTATCAATGGCTTAGTAATTTATAACAATGTCTAATAATGCCCCTGACTCTCAAAAAAAAATTATTTTTCATATGAAAACCATGCTATCAAGATTAGTGGTATGTGTTCCTAAGGAAGAAACCGAAGAAGATTAGTAGTGTGACTATGAGTCACACAATCCGTGACAACCATATGTCCGTGACAACCATATGTTTCCTACAATTCCAAAAAATATAATATCTAATATATGATTATAATTCACAAAAGTTGTAACGACTATGCATTTTTTTCTCACTCCTTGTCCGCTATTTTCTTCAACCTCTGTTTTGTAGTTTATCTTCTTTGGTTTTCAAACGAAGGACTAATCTGTGACTTAGAGAAGAAGAAGAAGACTAAAACTAGTCCAGAGAGACTCTTTTTCCGAGTCAATTCCATCAGCGGGATATAATAGAACATATGCATCACACCCGCTTAAAGATTTGACCAAATTCAAAATCAGAGAGAACTCACAACGACCCAATTCACACAGATATATGTACAATCAAAAGAAGTACAAGAATCAAAATTTTAAGGAAAGAGCAAAAACATAGATCACAATTAACAAGAAAGAGTAAGAAAAGAGCACCTGGATGAAGAAATTATGGAAGATGAGGTAGAGGAATGCCAAGGCCACATCAGACTGATATTGGTACAATCTTCGATTATGGCTTAGACGATGAGCTCGACATCCATGCACGACTCATCTTAGAAATCATATCGAAGCAGATGAGAAGTCGACCCCTCTTTTTCCTAGAGCCCGAATCGACGTTAAACCCACCACCGGCCCTCAAACCCGAAGATAAGGATCCGTCACAATGGTGAGAACGGACGCTAGAGCAAGATGCGTCGGAGGCGGCGAAGGAGAGCAACCGGAGGAGTTTCAGACCAAGTGAGTAGTGGCTTTTTCTACACTAAGCTTAGATCTGGACAAAAATGGTAGAAAAAGGCCGAAGGCATAAAGGTTGTTTGTGGTGCTAAAGATGGAGATTGGAGAGGAAGAACAAAAGGTCTGAATTGAAAAAATGCAAAAAGAAAAAAAATGAGACCAAACGCTTTGACAGGGACAAAGGGTATTTTAGACTTTTCGACTCCTAGGAAGAATTAGAAATGTTATTCTGAAAAAAAAAAGTAGTAAAAAAGTCATTTAGTTACAAAATAAGAGTACCCACGTCAAATTTCCCTATGTTTGGTTTTGCATATTGTATTAAAAGTTCATTTTGAAAAATACCATTTTTTAAAGATTTAATTAGAAAAATACCATGTTCAAAAAACTTTAGGAAAATACTACTTGTAAAATTATCATTTTAAAAAAAAACCACTTTTTAGATATAAATTTAGAAAAAATACCAATTTTAAAACTTTATTTAGAAAAATACCACTTTTGAAAGGGTTAAAATGATGTGAGAGAGAAATTAAGAACATAAAAAGTGAGAAAAGTGGACAATACGTTAAAGTTAAAATTATGTAATATAGTATAATACAGATTTTTTATTTTATATTAGATAATACTCTTCGTATTATATTAAATTTTGATATTATTTTAAATAATATAATATACAAACATAACCAAACACAATATTATATTTAATTAATATAATATAGAGTCCTTAAACGGTGTACCAAACATGACCTAAAGCTCTAAATAAAACTCTAGTCTTTAGTCTCTTAGACTCTCATATGATGGAAATTTTTTTCTTCACCTCTATAGTTCTTTGGTATGTAAGAAGAAGAAAACTATTTTATTTTAAAATGATTATTTTTTCCTCTTATTAAATTTTTAAAATTAATGTACAAAGTTATTTTGGTAAATTCACTTTCACACGTTAGTAAATAAGTTTTTCTTCCCATTTTCCCTCTATTTTTGGGAAAAAAAATATTTGTGTGTGGCCCATCATTTTTAAATTTTTTCCCATTTTTTTTTCATTCCATTTTCTCTCTTACCAAATAACCCAACCTCTATGTACTTCCCCCTCAAACCTTTTCCTTCCTACCAAACATAAATCAAGGTATCCTCCAATGTGAACCAAATAATCTAACCAAATGTAAACATAAAAGTTGAATTAAAATAAATAGGAAACCAAAACACAAGAAATTAGAGTAAAGTTAAAAAAAAATGAATTAAGTCTGATAGATTTAGGTATTATTGATAAATTTAATAATTTATTTAGAAAGTTCATGCAATGCAAATCTACTAATAAATTGTTCTACAATCAATTTTTCGACAATTTGGAGTCAAGATACGATTCATTTCATTGTTGATTTTGTCTTATCATCTGTTTATGTTAATTTCTAGGAGATAATCCTAAAATCATCCATTCTATTATAGCTAAATACCACAAAAGATCCTATGTTCTCTAAAAACTCAAAAGTATCCCATCTGTTTTTCAAAGAAGGAAAAAAGTATACCCTATGTACTTCTTTGATCTAATTTTTGACCAATTTATTTTCTAAATGACCATAATATCTTTTGAGATATTAAAATCTAAACTAACTCTTTAAAAAAGAAAAGTACATAAAAAGAACATTATTAAAAAAATTAACAATGTTTCTTAAAGAAAAAGCATTTTTTTTATATAAATATAATTAGATAATAAAAATATTTGAGAATAAGTTTTTAAGACAATATAAGGGTAATTTAGATATTTTATATTAGAGGTTTGACCAAAAAGTATAAATAGTATACTTTTTTCTATTTTTAAAAATAGATGAGATATTTTTGAATTTTCTAAAAAAAGTGGGTTTTTTTTTGGTATTTAATCATAATAGAGATTATTTATGGGATTAAACTTAATTTCTAACTTGGAATTTTAGTGTGATGATAACATTTTACTTCATATTTTGGATGAACTAGGTATTGGATCTATGTTGTTAGTAATGATATAATATCTTACCAGGAAGATGGTACATGTATCAAGATTGTTACTAAATTTTTAATACTAACTGTTGGAGCAGTTTTTTACCAGCCGTCTACGTGTCTCTGAACCGCTGATGCTGTATTATCCAACTGTCTATATGCCCTCGCTATCCCAAAGTACTTTGAACTCCAAGCAGGTTCAGAGAGGCGGGGGTGGCTACCTGTAAAGATTCTCCGATGCTTAAGTCAGTGGTTTATCTTTGATACAGGGTAGCAAAGAATTAGTTTAGTATGAGTATATGTTTGTTTCTTGCTCATAAGCTTTTTTATATACTTCTTTCTGTAAGCGTATATGCCTCTCTCGGGAATGCATGGCTCATATATGTATAGTCCTGAGATTGTGAACCATGCGGGTCTCAATCTCCGGACTGAGTACTTTTCTCCTCAAAGTCTTTTTCAGAGGTCACGGGCCGAGATTTCCGTGATCTCCTCTGTATCGCTGTAGCATGATTTCCGCCGCCTCCTACGGCTTGAATCTGTCAGGAGTGAGATTTGGGTAAATCGCCGATCTGTCAGGACGGCTTGCCCCTTGCGCACGCCTACCTAGGATCGCATTAAATGCTCTGTCTAGGTCTGGAGTCGTGAGTTGCTTTCCATTGTATTCAGGTGGAAGACCCTTGGGGCTTCTGACCCCCCAGCTGTCAAGGTAAGGGCTATTGTATTCAGGTGGAAGACTCTTGGGGCTTCCGACCTCCCAGCTGTCGAGGTAAGGGCCATTGTATTTAGGTGGAAGATCCTTGGGGCTTCTGACCCCCCAGCTGTCAAGGTAAGAGTCGGACTGGGCCGAGACTATCTAGGGTCTGTGATGGGCTTGGCCCTAACTTCGGACGGCCCAATGGCCGATTGTAAATTCACGTGTGACCCGCGTGGCCTTTAACTAATCACTCTCGACACCTGTCAGACGGTGGACCCCTTTTGCGACCTGTTCACCCGCTCGGCCATCCACGTGGCGTATGACTTAGGAACAGATCCCACAACTGCCCCCATTTCCCTACTTTATGGATTCGTTTTCGTCCAATCTGGGGGATGCACGTGGCTCCCCCCACAGATGCGAAGGCACACCATCCTATATCACGAAATTTGTTTGAATTTTGAAGTTCCGACTGTTCGGTCTCCTTTACTCACCCCCCTTTTTCCAGAAAAACTCTTCGGCTCCCTCTCTATAAAAGCCACAATTACGCTCATTTTCCACTTTACTAAAATCTTCAATCATTCTAGCTTTATAAAATCCTAGGGTTTCTGCTTCCTTCCCCTCTAGAGACTTTTACTCTTTCAGTCATATTCAGAATAATGGCTTCAAGTCAAAACGAAGAATTGTGCCCCATCGTGGATTCAGAGCTGGATTCACTGAGGAGGCAGCTCTGCCTCCCCGGAGGAGTGACGCTACAATGGGTTGAGGGCCCTGCGGACTGGTATCTTCATCCTTGTGCCCCAGAGGGTTCCATCATCCTGGGCAGAAAGCATCTGGACTAGCTGCGATTCCCTCTTCCTCCCCTGATCCACCAATTCTTTGCTCTGATGGGAATCCATCCGATGCAGCTGAATGCAAATGGGGTCATGATTCTGATAGGACTTTCCACCCTGTCAGTTATCTATAACATGCATATCGACCTGGAGATGGTCTTTTATGCTTATAAGCTTACCCTCATCCCCAAGAAAGGCTCCTACCACATCTTCCACCTCCAACCGCTGCCAGGATGTCACATCTTTTGGGGGTTACCGCGGTCGGACAAACAATGGGACTCTCACGCCAGGCTATATGCCATTGGAGGGGCGTGGTACTCCCCTTGGGTGAATGGAGAGCATTTCTAAGTTCCCTCAACTTTCCTGCAGAGTAAGTGTTAGGTCGTAATTTTTGGGTCTGCGCCTTCTCCCTATGTTATTGCTCATGTTATTTTGTCTTGTGCAGCCTCGGCAGAAGAGAACAGGTTTAAGCCGCGTTTGTCAGCAGGGCGGCTCAAAGGCCTGAAAGGGATCATTATCTTCGGATCTCCCGGGGAATGCAGGCATATCCAAGCCGTCTTCAACCCCCTAACGATGAACATGATGTCCAAGATGGTTTCATATCTCCCATTCCCTGTGGATACCTGGGTCATCACCAAATACATGCGGAGCCGACTTGACGCCTCTGCCCTGAACCGATTTTGCCGGGACGAACATGACCAGATCGCCATGGTGAGTTGGCAGGTTACGGCTTCAAGCCAGTTGGAGGGCACCAACGATCTGGTGGCGCCGTCCAACCACGAGCTCAAGGAGGCTGTGAGGCTTGTGGCCGAGGAGTGCGTCAGGCTCCGTAAGGAAGAAACTGCCCCCCCAAGAGGGCTAGGGGTAAGTTCATTTTCGCATCCTTAAGTCTTGTGGGTCGGATTATGGCCGTGAGCTAAACATGTTATTTGTTCTTCGCAGGTTCTGAGATAGGCCCATCGGCTGACCCCTCACCCGTCAAGGGGGAAGCCGCGGCACATAAGGCTCACGCCAAGGCACCTATTGGTCGGCTCCTCGTGGTGCTTTCAGGAGGTGAAATGCCAGCGGTCCCCCGCTCCGACACAGGCGAACCTCCATCCGGGGGACCGTCTGCCACACGGATCGTGCATGGGGAAGAGATGATGCCGAGTCTGGCTGGGGGCTCTGCTGCAGCAATCTCATCCACCCCTGACTCCGGTTCGAAATCGAGCACTGTTAGCCTTGGTAGAGAGATTGCGGAGCTCAGTGGGGGGGCTCCGAGATTGAAATCTAGACTATCCTCCCCTCCCCTGGTCCCCACAAAACGGCAACTTGAGGTCGACTCGGCCAACGAAGAAGAGGGTCGGGTGGAGAAGAGGGGCAGGGTTGCCTTCTCGTCTGACGGTGACGACAATGGGGCGATGCTGACCCTTCTAAGGAGAAAAAGGTTGGTATGCAGTGGCCTGCCTAGAGGAGATGCACCACCTCCTGATGGCGCCGGACTTCCCTCCGTCCCTGTCGCCATTGCCTCGGAGACGTACCCGGCGGACGGAGAGGGTGCCCTAATGTCCAGCGGGGCAGGGCTGTTCCCCAGGTGCGGGCGACACCCAAAAGGAGGGTCCAGCCGCAGAGTCGGAGCTGGAGGCGCTCTCTTTGGAGAACATCGAGCTTGTCAGCAACTGCACCTTCACGCAGGTTTGGTCCACTCAGTTACTTCTATGTTTTTCAACATCTTTGCTAAACGCTGACCCTCCATTTTTTTGTTTAACTTGCAGCTGGCTGCCATCCAGTCTTTCTAATCCTCTCGTTCAGGGATCTGACCGAGGAGCTGAGTTCCCGCTCTGCACTGGCCGAGCGCAGCGAGGCCGCCCTCACCGAATTGAGGTCTGACTTTGATATATATCAGAGCCTCGAGGAGGCGAGGGTCAGCAGTGCGGTGGCTCACGCTCTGAGTGTCGAGAGGACCAGATGCGAGGAGCTGGTTGCGAGATTGGCTAAAGCGGAGGCTGAAAAACTTGCCCAATCCGAAGCTGCCAGACTGGCCCAGGGCGAGCTGAGGGTCAAGGAGGAAGAGTTACAGAGCGCGGGGGCAGAGATGGGACTGGCCTTCATCGCTCGTGATAGGGCTGTTGAAGACGCCAAGGAAGCGACAAAAGCTGAGGCGATAGCCAAGCTAGAGGCCCACTCTCTGCAACGCAGACTTGACCGGTCCCACAAGGTAAACCGATATCTCTTCTTGGATCACAAAAATTTGATGGGTGCTCAGGTGGAGATGTCTCGTAAACACAGTGAGGACCTCGCCGGTATTAACACTTTATTGGTCGACTTATCGCAGCAGCAGGCGGAGCTCAGGTTGGTGGCACTGAAGGATAGGCTGGCGGACACGGAGAAATTAAAAACGAGGTACCAGAGGCAGGTGGACGTCCTTACTGTGGAAAGTTACAGGTCTGGCTGGGAGAATAGAAAGTTCGAAGGCCACGCTGAGGTGGTGACGCCAGACCAATTTGACGATCAGAAAGGCATCGAGAGGGACCACACTATATGCAGCAGCTCGGGGATGAGATCAGTATCACATACCTGGCTGACGTGCTGAAAATGCTTGCCGCGGAAAAGAACGGGCCCTCTACATCTGCTTTTGGTGCCATAGAGCTTATCCCCGCTTCCGGTCCACCAGATCGAACTTCGGAAGCCCTTGACACTCAGCCTAGTCTTGGGGTCTCAATTGGTGAGGGGTCTGGCGCGGTCATTGTATCTAGTGATGAATCCGACCCTGCCATGCCACCCCTCACTGGGGCCGGTCCAAGCGCCAGGATTGCCTGCGCTCCCATGGATGGAGGTAACTAGGGTCTCTAACTTTGTACATTTGTAAAGCTGACCTTCGTTGTAATCCTTCGAATAAATAATAAGAACCTTGCAATTCTCTTTAGTCTGTTTTCTTTTCCTTTGCTGACCGCGTCCGACCGTCTGTGTAAATAATTGTATGGACTCGATTTTGGACTATTACTGAGTCTTCCTCGGGTTATGACTGCCAAGATTAGTTCTGAAGATAGGGGTGCAAGTTTTGACTCATCCGGATTCATGGAGGCATAACTCTTGTTATAACTTGTTTTGGCAGAGTTCGACCCACGCGTGTGGCTGGATTTTTCCGACCCTAAATGGGACCGTGCTCGGAACCAGCTCCAAGGATTGGTCGACCATTGTTTGGACCCGTCGTTGCAAAGGAGAAGGCCTGGGCTTGGCTCTTACTGGGAACAAATAGGGCACTATTACTCCGACGTCTCCTTAAGAGTCCGTTCTAGACCTGTATCCCGTAAGTAGGGTTCATGAGTGCACACCACTATTAACCGCGTGCTTTGTATTTTTAGGACATAATAAACAGACTTTAATCTTAATTTCTGTCTTCACATTTGATTTGGTTCTGAACTACTTCCAACGGGTAGACTCCAAATCCGTTCACATCCTGATCATGCGAAAATAAATCATCCCTCGGGTAGAGCCTGTTTCCCTTTAGCTCTTCGTGTAGCCAAAACATTCTTTAGGGAAGGTCCACTTCCAACGGGTGGATCCCGACCCTGCTTTCCTTTAACTCTTCATGTAGCTAAAAATATTCCTTAGGGGGTCCGCTGGCAAGCTTTTGGGATGCGCACCCCCTTTCTCCTCGTACGTTTTCTCGGATCATCGGCAAGTGTTTTATTGCATGATTCGATTCCTAGAGTACGATCATTTTCGAAGTCTGCTGGCAAGTTTTTGTTGCGCAGCTATTTCCTCTTCGTACGTTTTCTCGGGTCGTCGATGAGCGACGTGACTCCCATAGTACGAGCATTTTTGAGGTCTACTGGCAAGTTTTTGTTGCACAGCTATTTCCTCTTCGTACGTTTTCTCGGGTCGTCGACGAGCAACGTGACTCCCATAGTACGATCATTGATTGCACGAATAGTGCGTATGGTTTACAACTGTGGAAGACCCTTTTCCATGGCAACCTGGTAGTATTTTAGCCTGTGCAAACAAAACATTGGGTCTGCCGCTGTAGGCAGACCCTCTTCCGTAGCAGCCTGGTGTGATCTTTTGCCTGCGCAACTGAAACGTCGGGTCTGCCACTGTGGGCAGACCCTTTTCCGTGTGGCAGAAGACCTAACCTGTTTCGGAATTAAGTTTTATAATAATATAAACATTCATATGGGTTTCACGCGTGAATAATGTGTGAGGTTTGCCGCTGTGGGCAGACCCCTTTTCCATAGCAACCCCAAAGATAAATCTATGCGGAAAAAAGAGAACTTAACCGGTTTAAGATTTAGGCTTTTCAACAACATAGGCATTCACATGGTCCTACATCATATGTATGTGCCTTACACGTGATACTTTTTCAAGTGCTAAGCGTTCCATGTGTTCGGTATATTTTTCCCCGTCTTGAGTTCCTTCAGGACATACGCACCATTGTCGAGTGCTTTGATCACCTCATAGGGTCCGATCCAATCGGAGTCCAGTTTCGAGGAATTCCCTGTTCGAGCTTTCAGGACCCAATCCCCGGCGTTAAATCGTCGGGCACTAACCTTTTTCGCGTAGTAGGACCTAGCCTGCTGGTGGTATGAAGCCAGGTGGACCAGGGCCATGTTTCTCGTTTCTTCTAGGAGGTCTGTGTTGCGGCTTAACTGATGCTCGTTTAAGGGGGCATCTTTTACCACTTCGGAGCAGAGGGTCGGGAGGCCGACCTCGGTCGAGATCACAGCCTCTGATCCGTAAACCATGGTGAATGGCGTTCTCCCAGTAGACCTCCGCTCTGTGGTTCGATGGGCCCACACAACGGCCGGCAGTTCTTCTAACCACTTGCTTTTAGCCTCCTGCAAGTTCTTTTTGATGTTGCTGAATATGGATTTGTTCATCGCCTCTGCTTGGCCGTTCCCCTGAGGATAGTTCAGGAAGAGAAACTGAGCCTTATATCATACGGATCGCACAACTCCTTGAGCTTAGCATTTTGGAACTGCGTGCCATGATCAGCGTGTATCTCTTTCGGGATTCCGAATCGACAGATTATGTTCTTCCAGATGAAGTTAATCGTGTTTGCCTTATTAACTATCGTGTAGGCTTCGGCCTCTACCCATTTGGTGAAGTAGTCCGTGGCTAGCAGGATGTATCTCTTTTCTCCTGGACTTCTGGGGAGCTCTCCGACGATGTTCAGACCCCATTTGGCAAACGACCAAGGAGTTATGTTCGAATGAAGTATCTCCGTAGGCTGACGTTTCATCGGGGCAAACCTCTGGCATTTATCACATTTTTTGACGAATCTGGCTGCCTCCACTATCATGTATGGCCATAAGTATCCGCCCGTTAGAGCCTTGTGGGCGAGGTTGTGTCCGCCAGAGTGGTTGCCACATACTCCCTCGTGGATTTCCTCCATCAGTTTTTGCGCTTCGACGGGACCTATGCAGCATAGCATCGGACCCATTGTCGATCTCCTGTATAAATGTTCACCCATCATCGAGTACCTGGCAGCCTTCAATCTGACTGACCTTGCTTCCCGGGGGTCTGCGGGCAGGTTCCCCAACGTCAAATACTGTGTGATGGGTTTCATCCACCCTTTGTCAGCAGCTCTGGTTACGAACACATGGTGCGCAGGGGTCTGCGGGGGGTCCTCCATGCTCACGCCTTCTAAGAGAACTTCTATGCTTCCAGCTGTACCCCCGATTGACGCACTCTTAGCTAGCTCGTCAGCCCTCTGGTTCATCTCCTTAGGGATCGGTTCGATATTGAAATTGCCAAAGGCGAGCTTTTGCCCCCATTACCTTGGAGAAGTACCTGTGCAACCTCGGTTCTTTTACTTCGAAGTCTCCCTTGACCTGACCCGTGATCAACTGCGAGTCGGTCTTCACGGTGATGTCCTCCACTCCGAAGTGCAGTACCAGCTTAAGGCCTTGCAGCAGTGCCTCGTACTCTGCCTCATTGTTAGTCGCCTGGAAGCCGAGCCTCAATGCTTTCTCAACTCTGAGATCCATTGGGGTCTGCAAGACTATCCCGATACCTGACCCTAAGGCATTCATGGATCCGTCCGTGTAGAGCATCCAGGCTGAAGGGGGGCGAAGTTGAGACATCTGACACGGGTCATGCTGCTTGCCGAAGGATTCGATTTCCACCAGAAAATCCGCCATGACCTGTCCTTTCTTGCCGCTCGAGGCCGATACTCGATATCGTATATTCCCAGTCCGATGGCCCATTTGGTCAGTCGTCCCGACAGGTCTGGTTTGGCCAAGATTTGACGGATGGGGAAATCCGTATACACGATGACCGAGTATGCCTTAAAATACTGCCAGAGTTTCTTTTTAGCGTTGACCAGAGTGAGGACCAGCTTTTCTGCCACACTGTATCAGGTTTCGGCATCCAGGAGCATGCGGCATATATAAAACACCGGTTTCTGTTTGCCGCCTTCCTCGATGAATAGTACGGCGCTAACCGCTACCTCGGACACCGCTAAATAGGCGTATAGACGCTCCCCCTCTGCCGGGGAAGCCATGATAGGTGGGTGACTCAGATACAGCTTGAGATCTGTTAGTGCCCTGTCCTGTTCCTCCCCCTAGATGACAGTAGAGCTTTTCTTCAAGCATTGGAAGAAAGGCTTGCATCGGTTGGACATCTTGGAGATGAATTGGCTGAGAGCGGCTATCTTCCTGGCCAGGTGTTGGACCTCCCGAACGGACGAGGGTCTCTGCACATTCGCGATCGAGGTCAGCTGGGTCGGGTTTGCCTCAATACCCCTCTGACTCACGATATGCCCTAGGAATTGCCCAGAGGATACCCCAAACGCACATTTCTTAGGATTCAGATTCATCTGATGCTGCCTCAGAATCTGAAAACATTCATCTAGGTGCCTCAGATGGTCTGAATCTTCCCTGCTCTTTACGATTATATCGTCGATGTAGACCTCCATAGTCTTCCCTAGTAGCCTAGCGAACATTTTATTCATGAACCTTTGGTAGGTTGCCCCCGCGTTCTTCAGGCCAAATGGCATACGCCTATAGCAGTACAGACCACGTTCCGTGACAAAAGCCATATGGTTCTGGTCTTCCGCGTACAGGGGGATCTGGTTGTATCCGGAGTAGGTATCCAAAAAGCTCATTCTGTTGAATCCCACCGTCACATCTACCATTTGGTCGATTCTTGGCAGGGGGAAGCTATCCTTCGGGCAGGCCTTGTTTAGGTTAGTGAAGTCTATACAAATACGGTCGTCGCCGTTTTTCTTTTTCACCACTACCGAGTTGGAGACCCAACACGGGTATACACATTCCCTGATCAGACCGTCCTCCATCAGCTTTTCTACCTCCTTGTTGATCGCCTTGTTTTTCTCTGGTGCGAACCTTCTGGGTTTCTACCTGACTGAAGTGAAATGGGGATCTATGTTCAGTCAGTGGCAGGAGTGTGCGGGGTCTATCCCGGGCATGTCATCGTGGGACCATACGAAGACGTCCTCGTTCCGCTTCAGGAATCCCAACATCTCGTTCTTTTGCTCCTCAGGTAATAAGGCCCTGATTAGAATCACCTTCGCCGGTTCTGCCTCTTTCAAAGGAACCGCTACCAGTTCTTTGATCGTGGATTCCGGACCGTCAGACTCCTCTTCGATTCGCTTCATGTACGCTGGCAGGCGGTCCTTTGATTGCTATCTATCCCCAGTTGCGGCGCTTGCACTCGTGTCGGCTCCCCTCAAGGTGGCTGAAAAGCATTTCTTTGCGGAGGCCTGGTCTCCCTTGATGTCAATCATGTAGGTACCGTCCTTTGATTGACATCTTAAGACCTGGTGGAGGGTGGAAGCGACCCCATGTATGGCATAGATCCATCCCCTTCCCATGATAACGTTGAAGGAGGAATGGCAGTCAATGATGACGAAATCCACGTCCAAGCATCTCTCAGCAGTGCAGACATTCAGGGTCACAACGCCCAAAGGGCACACCTTCGTGCTGTCAAAAGCGAACAGTGGTGGACAGGTCGGCCTGAATGCGCTTCGATCCAGACCCATATTCTCGAATGTGCTGAGGAATAGGATATCGACGCTACTTCCACCATCGACCAGGACCCTTTCGACCAATGCGGAGCCGATCTGCAGTTTAATCACCAAGGGGTTGTCGTGAGGCTGGCGCACTGTAGTTAAATCTTGCTGGGTGAAAACGATGGGGGCGGCGGAGGTGCGGCTTTCTCCCGATATCAAATGGTTGACGGAATGACCCATCCCCCTCAAGCGTTTCACCCTACCCTCAGCTCTTTTGAGGCATCTTTCTTTTTCCTCTTGATCCTGGGTTGGCTCTGGCTTGCCCACGATGGTCAGCAATATCCTTAGGGTTTGCTCTCCTGACCCAGAGGCTTGGGTCTGCTTCCTTTTCTCAGGCCTGGTGACGTCTTCCAGCGGCTGGGTTCCGTCGGTTTTCACGTAATGTTTTAACCTGTCGGCGTAGATAGCCATCATGACCTGAGCGTAAAGGTTGCGGCAGTGGACGGTGTCGTGCCCGAAGTCTTTGTGGAACTGCCAATACCTGTTCCTATTGTTCATATGCTCAGGGACGCTAGATTTGGGTGGGTCTTTGAAAATGCCCATGTCCTTGTTTTGGAGGTAGATCACGTCGATCGGCGTGTTGAGCTCATACTTCGGTAGAGGGTCACGGGACGTCTTCCTCCTCTTGCCACCCTCCTGACTGTCCTGGATGAGGGCTTCCTGCTTCGGAGCCGGCCCTTGGCCTGGTGAGGGCCTCTTCACCCCTTACGGGGCTGGGGGTTGTACTAGCATCGTTGTTATCACGGCGGAGGTCTTGGGCGCCTTCTGGTAGCTTTCCAGTACCCTGAATATTCCTTCTGACTTCGCCTGAACGTCTGCCATATCGTACAGAAGATTCAGAAGGAGTGGTCTGATAGCATTGATCCTGGCTGCAGGCTTTTGACGAATGAGCCTGCAGCTTGGACCGAGTCGGCGTTATGGACCAGTGACATTATCTCGAGGAAACGCGAGAGGTACTCTCGCAGGGACTCATTTGCGGCTTGCTCCAAACGGTCTAGGTCTCGCATGGTTTTTTGTTGTCTCCGGACACCTGCGTACTATTTTAGGAAAAGTTTGCAGAAGTCTTCGAACCCATTTATGAACTTTCCGGGAGCTGTCTGAACCATAGCAGGGCTGGTCCCGCCAGGGTCGTAGAGAAGACTTTACAGGTCACGGCCTCGTCCCTGGTTTCCAAGGCCATCTTCTGCTGAAAGTGGTATATGTGGTCGAGGGGGTCGGTTTTCCCCTCGAACGGCTTGAAGGTCGGGGTTGTGAAGTCCCTCGGTCTGGGTTCCATTTGGATCTAGTCGGCGAATACCGTCCGGTTGATCCCTCGCATAGTTTGTTCTGCCAGATCGTTGGGGGTCTGGCTGTGATGGGCTCCGAGTCTCTTACCCAACTCTGCCATCATCTCTTGCTTCCAGTCGGAGGGCGTACCTCCTGGGCTTCCATGGCATCTCCCGCCCGTTGCCTCCCTAGTTTGGAAGGTTCTCGACTGACTCTGCAGTGCCCCCTGCATCCGCGACCCGGATGGGGCAGGAGCTTATCCTTGCGATTGACTTCCGAATTCTTGTTGGACTTCTTCGTCGAAATCTTCCCTCCGCTGGGTTCTGTCTTCACTCGCTAGCAACCCTTCGAGGCGGGCATTATCTCTGCGTACCTCTGCGACCTCGTCCCTTAAACCTAGGATGGCCTCGTGGGCCATCTCTACCTTCCGGTTTGCTTTCGCCAGGGCGGCAAGCATCTGATCCAGCTTCTGCTCCAGATCTGGTCGTGCTTCTCGGGAGCTCCCTTCGGCGTCGGGACGTGTGCTCCTGGTTGTCATTCTTGAGGGTGCCATCAGACGTTATATGACTTTTCGTTCGGGGAGAGTGCGGTCGTGAGTCTCCTATTCTTTTTCTCACGCTCAACCTTTTCCCACAGACGGCGCCAAACTGTTGGAGCAGTTTCTCACCAGCCGTCTACGTGTCTCTGAACCGCTGATGCTGTATTCTCCAACTGTCCACGTGCCCTCGCTATCCCAAAGTACTCTGAACTCCAAGCAGGGTCTGAAAGGCGGGGGTGGCCACTTACAAAAACTCCGATACTTAAGTCAGTGGTTTATCTTTGATACAGGGTAGCAAGGAATTAGTTCATTATGAGTATATATTTGTTTTTTGCTCATAACCTTTTTTATATACTTCTTTCTATAAGTGTATATGCCCCTCTTGGGAATGCATGGCTCATATATGTATAGTCCTGAAATTGTGAACCATGCGGGTCTCAATTTCCGGACTGAGTACCTTTCTCCTCAAAGTCTTTTTCAGAGGTGACGGGTCGAGATTTCCGTGATCTCCTCTGTATCGCCGTAGCATGATTTCCGCTGCCTCCTACGGCTTGAATCTGTTAGGGGTGAGATTTGGGTAAATTGCCGTTCTGTTAGGACAACTTGCCCCTTGCGCACGCCTACCCAGGATCGCATTAAATGCTCTGTCTGGGTCTGGAGTCGTGAGTTGCTTTCCATTGTATTCAGGTGGAAGACCCTTAGAGCTTCCGACCCCCCAGCTGTCGAGGTAAGGGCCATTGTATTCAGGTGGAAGACTCTTGGGGCTTCCGACCCCCCAACTGTCGAGGTAAGGGCCATTGTATTTAGGTGGAAGACCCTTGGGGCTTCTGACTCCCCAGCTGTCGAGGTAAGGGTTGGACTGGGCCGAGACTGTCCAGGGTCTGTGATGGGCTCGGCTCTAATTTCGGACGGCCCAATGGCCGATTGTGAAATCACGTGTGATCCGCGTGGCCTTTAACTAATCACTCTCGACACCTGTCGGACAGTGGACCCTTTCGTGACCTGTTCACCCGCTTGGCCGTCCACGTGGCGTATGACTTGGAAATGGGTCCCAAACTAACCGCATGGTATTAAAATTTTGATACAAGTGACATTATTCCTCCCCCTAAATAGTCGCAATTATCACGGTGCTTAGAAGCTCTTAAATGGATATCAGAAATCAAGAAAAATGGGGGCTTAACGGGGAGTGTGTGAGGTTATTGCAGCTTGCAAGAATTGGAGAGCTGGTATCGGTTGTATTATAAGAAGTATCTGCCACGTGCGCCGTAAGCGCGTATACGAACACGTCCAGCTCCTGGTATTCCTTTTTCCACTACGAGGTTGGTGGGAGATATTTCTATAAGATATTATTTTAGGTTTTTTTTTTTGGTTGTTTTTTTTGCTCTCGAAGATATTTATTATTCAATAATATTTGATATCCAATGGCATTATTGGCAGTATGGCATATAATTCGAACATAATTTAAGCTGTCCGCCCAGCTGATGGCTCACAGACAGCTCCTCCAATAACCATTCTCACACGACTTGGCCGAACATTCTGATTCGACAGTCATTTCACTTACATCACAGACACCAAACGATAAACATCATAACCGCCACCTGAAGTCGGTTGGTCAATATCCCAAAACTATAAAACCCAAAGAAATTTGATTTTTTATTCTATCAAACTCAAAATTAAAAAAAAAAAAAAAAAACAAGCAGAGCGAGGAAAGACCAAGCCCTGCAAACATCTACACACGTACATGTGTATCTATATATGAGCAGGGTTGAATCGTGGCGTCCGGTGGAGGAGTCGACCATGGACGACGCCATTAAAACCAGCAAGAACAAGAAGAAGAAGAAGAATAAGAAGAAGAGCAAGCGCCGCCTTAACGGAGAAGCCAAAGAAGAAGAAGATGGTGAGGAGGAGGAGAAATGCGACGATGAGGCATGGGATACGCTTAGCAGAGGGTTTAAACAGGCGCAGTCCGTACTGGATCAGAACCGCGAGTTGATACAGCAGGTGAATGACAACCACCGGTCCAATGTCCCCGACAATCTCGCCGAGAACGTCTCCCTCATCCGCCAAATCAACGGCAACATCTCTAAGGTAATCTCCATTTACTCCGATTTATCCGTCAATTTCTCCGCCATTGTTCACCAGCGTCGCGAGCTGGATACCGCCGCCAAGAAAGGGGAAGAAGAAGAAGACGAGGACAAGCACAAGCACAAGGACGAGAATTGAAAGCGAATCGGGACCGGTCTCGAGGGCGATGAATTTCAGTAATTTCGATTCACCTTATTAGCCTTTCTTTTTAATCTGCGGTTGCGTGTTATTTGTGTATTGATGCTTAGTTTAGAGTTAATTGAATAAGGTCGGGCCTCGGCCAATCGGGTCTTGATTTGGCCGAGATGTTTGGTAATGTTGATGGTGCGAGTGAGCCTGTTTTAGGCTATCTGGGAAGTTGTCAGTCTTTCTCTTTTTAGCGTTTGAGGTCCTTTTCATAAGGTAGTCATGTTGGTCATGTGGCATGGGACTTGTGAGGGTGAGAGAACAAAAGACTCTGCTTAATTTGGTGTCTGCTATGTTTTTCTCTGTGTTGAAAGGATGAAGACTGTGGGAATTGCTTATCTTCCTTATTTCCCGCCCCGCGGACGTGATGAGGTAGGTACTTATGTCCTGTTTTTTTTTTTTTTTATTTACCTTGTCTTTCTTTGATTATCTCTCTTTAAATCATATTATGTGTATATGTAAGATGATAGATTACCGGTTGGTTAAGTGTGAAGATAACTCAGATTTAAGCCATAGCCAATACATACACAGCATTGCTACGTATGTTGTCGTTCTTTATTTAGTTTAAATCCTAAAGTGATGAGTCGGGCAAGACGTTATTCAGGTATTTGACATGTTTCGAGAATCAATTTGCAGCATTGGAATTCATTCACCAAAGCCTGGTATCTCCTTGTATTTATTTCAAGTACGTTTATGGAAAATGGAAAATTCGAAATCAGTGAAAATATTTAGGAAGAGGGGGACAATAGGGAACTGAAATTTGATGTGACATTTGGCTTGCTCTGTTCTTCAATAGTTCCTTGTTTCCATTTTCTTAATCTAGCTGGCATCTTTAGGGCCCCTAGCTTACCCATGAAAGTTAGGAACTATGGCTCACCTTTTGGGATCTGGTTTTCTTTCCTAGGAGTACGGTCTCTAAGCTTTTATTGGTCTTTGACAGTTATAAGCTCCTAGTTTCTTACTTCGTTCTGTATTTCCCATCCAATTTCAACGATGTCAACATCAGAAGAAGAGATTCTTGAATGAATCTGTAATTCTTGAAGAGATTCCCACCCAATAAGCTTTTTAAGAGGGCTCTATCGGTGATGAACATCTGAAAGTAGGAATATAGGTTAAAGCTACTTTTGCGTTGTTTTAGATAAAATTATGTTTGTTTGAGACTAGATGCTTCATCTTTCTCTTGATGGTTGAGCTTGAGCAAGATATACATGCATCTAAAAGAGAACTAGCAATTATCAACTGTGCTGAAGAGACCATTGTCCACTTTCTGTTGAAATTATAAATCTTGAAGGAGTTTAGGAGCAATAGGCATTTGAGTACGTGCTTTCATCTTTCATGTGTGTAGGATTTGACGGGAGCATGTTATGCATCTATCACAGCAGGTAGTTAACCCTGTAAAGTTCAGTGAAGAATACGGTGTCTTGTGGTTGACCCTTACAGGTACATTGCCATATAACTTCACTAATTGCATTAGAACTTCTCTAGTATCTCTTCTGTGGAGACATGCCATGGCCCCAATCTGAACAATTATTTAGGTAAGTTGTTTTCTGGATTGTAAGAGTAGAATTCATATTGCAAAGGAAGAGATATAAAAGAAATGAATTTCTCCGTGCAATTTTATTTTCATGTTAAGCAATGGCAATTCTCTTAGAATAGTCGAACATAGTATCATTTTAGCAGCTGGAAGTGGGTCAGTGTTCATCATTTGCTTCATTTCTCTTGCAGTTAAAACCTGCAAGATCCAGTTTCCCTGGTTTCTTCTAGCTCAGGTTGCTCGCATGTAGAGAGCATTCTTTCATTTGACAGTTTTAACTTGATTTTCCCTATTCAGTAGCAAAGCTGCAACAGACGGTGGAAATGGCTTTGAACAAATTGCAGCTTTCCCAGATGGTGAACAGCATTGAGTTGAGGTGTTTATGGTTCTATTTTTCTGCCTGGAAATTGCTTTCAGTTGAAGTATGCTTTTAACTGTCTGTCAAACATCAAAGAAGAATGCGCGAAAGCAGGCGGAATTGTTCCTCTTGTTTCTTTTTTGTGGTAATATTCCTGTGAGCTTGGCTAACAAATTAGCCATTTCGCTTCCGACTTTTATTATTATTGCCTATAAATATGTCCATCAACAGAACAGTTCATGCATGGAAATCACGACAGAAATACAATTGCTATTTTCCACAACTTCTAATTATTATTGCCTATAAATATGTCTATCATCTGTTTATGCATGGAAATCAGAACAAGATACAGTCGCTTTATATTCCACAGGATAAAAGTCGTTTTGCGTGCGAAGAATCTTGCTCATGGTTTTCGTTCACTACCGTCTTTCTTACTTGACGGGGCTAGTCTCAACCTCGAAATAGCAGGACAAATCATGTTGTTCAGTGGCTAATCCGGATATTCCTGGTGCTTTTACACGCTGGATTGTAATGATTGTTTTTATATAGGATTCTAATTTCCAACCAGATCGACTCGAATCGGAAAATCATATCTACTAGGAAAAAGCAAGAAGTGATACTTCACTAGTGCTTGATAACCAATTAATGTCCTAGTGGCCTACTGTAATATCCCAATATCTTTTTTGAATCTGCGTAAAATAATCAATTAAGCATCCTCGTGGATACCAAAGGATAACATGAATATCTTAACGGTTCAAATTATATCTTGTTTTCATAGAATGAAAATCAACGAGAAAATAACAGTTGGCACTCGTGAATGCACCTATCAATATACCATCTTATTACTGTGTTTTAGTTGATGAAAGTCGAATAAGAAAATTCTAATTAAACCTTTAACTTGCAATCCCTCGTCAACAAGCATGTAAGTGGTAACATAAAACATCTAAACCAGTCTAGTTCAGGAACATCAAGAAAATGGTAAAACACGGAATGGTCTTGTATAGAGATAAAAGATAGCATTTAGAGAGGAAGTTCGCCACTGTCTGCGATCACAACTTTGCTCTTGGGTGTGCCACTCTGCCTTCCTTCAGCTTCCATCTTGTAAATCACATCCATACCAGAGAGCACCTTTCCAAACACAACATGTCTGCCATCCAACCTGTATAGATTGAATGGTCAATCGGAGACTCTGAGGCTCTAGAAGGGAATTTTCAGGATTTCACTGCTCGCCTTGTAAAGACGAAGCGATTTTCGGTGAAAAGTCATAATTTTAGCCATTGCATTATGGTGTCTACATAAATATCAATTATAATAAGGACTCAACGTTTTCAAAATATTGTTTCTTTTCGTTAAAATGCTTGAATGTATATCTAATTACCAGCTAGTTGTCACAGTGGTAATGAAGAATTGTGAACCGTTGGTGTCTGGACCAGCATTTGCCATTGACAAAAGCCCTGGACACATGAAGGAAGACAAACATTCAATCATACAATATTGTAGCTTTTGAACTCTGAAATTATGCTAGCACGAATAATCCCAATGATCAAAGAAAACAAACAAGAAATAGCATGTCGAAATAGGCCCTGATGATGGCCAGGCATTGGTCCTTACCTGGGCCAGTGTGCTTCAGCTTGAAATTCTCATCACCGAACTTCTCTCCATAAATCGATTCTCCACCTCGTCCATCACCAAGTGTGAAATCACCTCCCTGGATCATGAAGCTTGGAATAATCCTGTGAAATGCGCTACCTTTGTAATGGAGAGGTTTACCACTCTTTCCAACGCCTTTCTCCCCTGGATGATTAGCAAAACAAAGGTACAAGAAAAAGCTACAAGTGAAAAAAACTTTTACTTTGAAAAATTCTTCACAATCATAAAATCTTTGCCGTAAAGGGAATGAGTGGAAAGGGAATGAGGTCGAATAAGAAATAATGAGTGGGTAATGCTAGAATTTCCTTTCATGTATAACCAATTAGCATTTAAACACATGAAAGTGAAAGCCTTTCCTTTTTCTGATCATTACGGATTAGTAAACATGCCCTTAGATCATTCTACTAGCAGCAAATCCTCAATGGGTGTTTATATTTCTAGAAATTACACCATTTCTTCCACCAAAAACATTTTCCCGATAAGCAAAGATAATTCATAAATAGTTAGCACTCTATCCCTAATGACTAACTCTAAATTCCAAAACAAAAGCATTTTTCAAAGAAATAAAGGTAAAGCATCTATTACCTGTGCACAAAGCTCGGAAATTTTCTGCAAGAATAAAAACAAAGAACTCAATAATCTGTCGAAGAAACAACAAGAACTATATAGATATACATATACAACACCATTTATTAGGATATATGTGCAGTTAATCGACCATACCTGCGGTCTTAGGAACCGTCTTTCCAAAGAGACCCATTACAACACGACCTGAACTCACAACAATTAGAAGATAAATAACATCAAAGAAATCCGATTTAATGAATAAATCAACCCCAATTTCTGGTCCCGAAAAAATAAAATAAAAGTCTCTGAGGTGCATTGGATTACCAGCTGGCTTTCCATCAATTTCCACGTCGAAGAACACTTTGTGGGTCACTTCTTTCAGATCCTCCTTAGATTTCTTTGCCTGAAACAAGACCCCTTTTTCATCAACCGCCAGTTTCATGGATCAAGGCTCACCAGCCATGAATGTATAAATGAAAAATGAAATTAATAAATAAATTTTAAAAAAAACCCTAAAAAAAACATGGAGATGATGAGATCAGAAAATGAGTAAATCTAGCTTAATTGCATAATTACCTGGATGATAGCGATGGCTCCGAAGAGAACCAGAGTACACAGAAGAAACGACGCCGTTTTAGCCATCTTTCTTCCCCTTCGGCAAAGTCGCACACTTTCTGAATCGCAGCTTAACAAGCTATTACTAGTGGTAGTAGCAGTAGTAGTAAGCAATGCATTGGACATTACAGAGTGGAGACTGTGTATATACACGCATCAGAGTCGAAAGTGTAGTTACTTCGTGTATCTAGCCAATGCGTACATGACATGTGGACAATGAATGGAAGAGTTAGAAACATGAATAACGGGCCACATTTGGGCTTTGCGACACACTAAGCCCAACTCATGGGCCGCCAGCGGACCCAAAACAACCCAAACCTCGGCAGTTGAAGCCACTCCATATCCATCTAACCGTCGCGCCAACTGACCCAAGTACCAACTACCATTCCCTTGAGAGGGGATCAAGTGATCAACTATCAAGAACTTAGAAACACAAAAAGCACTGCTTTCTATTCCAATGGCCGGTTCAGTTCACATCCACACCCTCTTTATTCTTTACACTTTTGGTACAATCCCTTCTTTACTCTTCAATCTCTATTTTTCACATAAGCTCTGCTTCATCAGTCTTTATCGAAGTCTTAGCCTTATTTTCCCGGGGTGGACATGGTAGAGCCACACCCTTCTTCTGCCTCTTCCTCTACCACATTCATGGCAGATGGCTCGTCCTCGTTGCCCTCGTCAGCACCATCTTCTTCACAGGTCCAAGAGGAAGAGAACGTTGACCTTCCTGAGAATGAGGAAAATAACGAGAATCAAAACCATCAGCAAACTAGTCACCAGCGGCGGAGTTCAGTCTTACCATATCGTACGAACACATCGATCTCCGAAACAACAGCGTCGGAGATGCGGGACGATGTCTGGTCCTGCCTTCTTTTGCTTGTCACCTTTTGGTTCTTTGGTTAGTTGACTTATTATTTTCCCTTTTTTGGTACCAAAACTACATCATCAGGTCATGAAGTAATAAGACTCTCACTTGGTTTTTTCGGATTGCATGTGATTTGTATAAATTCCTCACTAGCAGGATGTGTAACTCTGATTCTCGGTTTCTATGGATCTTCCAATTTACAACTGGGCCCCGATTGCTCACGCCTCATTCAAACAAACCCCTTCTTTGTCCAGTCCATTATGGTGATTTACTATTATGTATTCGTCTTATGCACATTCATTTGTTCTGTTTTTTCTTCATGTATACATACATAAATACATGTTCAATTGCTACTCTTCTTTATTCACTCTGGCCTAAAAACAGGTAGAGGGACTAGAAGGGGCAAAACCTGGGCCAGTGTTATATGGCTTTTATGAACCTCCTCCGCTGGATGTGGAACTCACTTGGACTGAAACACATAATACATTTGTACCACTCAATTTTCATAAGGCAAGATAGATTTTCTACACTTGTATTAAAATTTTGGCCTTTTTTTACCTCGTTAGTTTTTTTATGCAGCATCGTCTTTCTCAAGTTTCCTTTTGTATTTTCTGAGTCACGAGAATGTAAGTTCAGTAATGTGAAATTGAACTGCATTGCCTGTTACAGGAGTGGATATACTTCTTGAACAAAGGGTCTAGAGTAGATGTTCTATTTGATATAAAGTCTCCGAGTTCGCCACCTTTATTGCTTGTAATAACCAAAGGTAATTTCCAACTTCAATAATCGCCAAACTCGGTGAGATTGTGTTCATTTCCTGCTTCTGAATGACCGATTTTGTCTCGAGCTTAGGAATAAAAGACGGCCATTTGAAGGAAAATTAAGTCTTGAAATTACAGCATGTTTCATGTATTTTTGCAGGTAGAGAAAGCCTGGTTGAGTGGATAGAGGATCCATCTTATCCTAATATTACAACTCTGTCATGGAATGTAATACATGGTAAAACTCAGCACTTTAAAGTAAATACTTCCACTTTGGCACTGATTAGGCCATTCTGAACCTGTTAGACTCTACAGGAAGTGGTAAGATCCAACAGGAAATTCCGGAGTCTTCTAGTTATTTTATTGCAGTGGGGAACTTGAACTCTGAGGAGGTGGAGGTAACTGCCAAAGTGCTCATCTAGTATTTTTACAGAAGCAGTCCTAATTTTTTTTTAGCTCCACAACTAGAAATATGGTTCTTTCATTTATTTCTAAAGTAAGTGTTCTTTAGTTCTTCTTTCTTGAAATATATAGTACAAGATTGTCTTAATTTGATTGAAACATAATGTAGTAAAAACAGCTAAAAGCTGTTTGTTGGTTGCGTTGGTTAAAATGATGTCCCCTGTAACCAAAAATTACGCTTTCCTTAACTCGATTTGCCTCTCTTTTGAGACACTGATAAAAAGTTATCATTCGAGTTTCTGCTACATAGACTCTAAAAGAAAATTTCATGGCAATGTAGGAAATTAATTTTGGAAAGCTTTGATCTCCAAGCACTTCCCTAACTATAGTAAATTTTTATGTTATTTTCTAACACAGTCACTGATATATATATATATATATATATATATATACCTTCAGTAAGGTGATTGATTTACCTCCATTCAATGGTCATCATACAGGTAGAGCTAGAGTTCACTATAAAAGCTCTTCTTTACAACACAACCAACGCCTACTACAAGTGCCTGCTTGGTAACCATCTATGTAGCTTGAAGCTTTCTATTCTAGGTGCAAAAACAGCTGTCTTGACATCTCCAGCTCATAATGAGGTAAGATAAAGTTCTCATTTGACAGTTATATGTTTACATTACTGCCGAGACAAATTATAGACTATTAATCCTTTCTCAATACGCAAGCTTGAACATGTTTTGGTTCTTTCAGGATTCTCCAGCTGGTGATGACTGGTACGTCAAACTGTCTTATGGACCAAGATGGCTCTTATATTTGATCGGTGCAGGTTCATTTTTTTACCGAGTAACAATCCTTCTTTTTAAACGAAAATAGTAAAAGAAGAAGATATAATGACTCTGCTTTGAAATTGCCTCTATTTCTGCATACAGGTTTGATGACCTTGATTCTCTTAGTGGCCTTCAGATTTTGTAACAAGTTCCAAAATGGGGTTGTACACAGAGGAGAACCAGAAAGAGCTCCATTACTCCTTCCCAAAGACGATGACGTTTCAAGTTGGGGCTCATCTTATGATTCTCTTTCCCATGAGGAAGAGGATCCGGAGGAGTCGCAAGTAGCGGAGTATTCCTTGGAAGGCAATGCAGCAACAAATGAAGGAGAAAAGAATCACAGTATTAACAACCCTCGGCGGACTTGTGTCATTTGCTTTGATTCACCGAGAGATTGCTTCTTTCTTCCTTGTGGACATTGTGCCGCCTGCTTTACTTGTGGAACAAGGTATTACCTCTTGTTTAGTGCCTATGGCTTTTACCGCTATAGAGCCATTTTGTTAAATCAAATAGTCATAGGTCGCCATACTGTGACTGGACTAAGAGTTGTACCTCGAATAGAAGTGTATGTTTGATAAACACAATCATTAACCCTCAATAGCTGAATTGTTTCCATCTGATAACAGAGAATCATTGTGCTTAACTGGATGTTGGATTTTGAATTCTATTCACTCTGCGCGCAGGGTTGCAGAAGAGGCTGGTACCTGTCCCATATGCCGTAGAAAGATAAAGAAAGTGAGGAAGATTTTTTCAGTTTGAACTCATATGTGTGTATATATATATTTACATATATCAGCCGTTATATTGGTCTTAACGGTAGTTTTAAGCCTAATGGTACCCACTGGAGACATTTTTCACCAGCTGCGTGGATGCATTTGGTATCTTCATATTTGTAGAGTGCAATAAGAAGTTAAGGTTTATGTCAACTTCTTCTCTTGGGGCATGTTAAACAATCAGTAGTGAAAATAATTATAAACGAGAGAGTTAAGATAATGAGTAAAAAATTGAGTCATTTTTTTCCTAATTTTACTAATTATGTGAAGAATTCTTCAAAAGTTGTGTCTCATTTCTTCTAAAGCGCTCTATTACAGATCAGGAAACATAGTTTTAAAGTTTGTAAACTTTACGTTCACAAAGATATTATAAAAACTTGCACAATTATGTTCTCTTTAGGCTAGATAATGAAAGTTTTGAGAGGAAATTGTGAAAAATGATCATAGTTACAAAACTAATCACAACGGACTCTAACTAACGACAACGGAGTCTAGTTAAGAGTAAGGATAACTGTTACAACTATCAAGGCTTGAATCAAACAATTTTCAAGNCGCACAACACGTGGAAAAAATAATATAATTACTTTTATTACAGTAAAAAATAATTATTCCAAGATTTGACACACAATAGACCACACTTTATACACAACGCTTTACTCTTTATCTTACGCACACCTTACTTTACTCTACCTCGCGTGGACACACACTTGTATATATATATATATATATATATACTTTCTAACTCATACACTTCACAATCGCATACACTTATTTTTTGCTCACACTTACAACCGAGACCCAAAGCTCTCTTTATATAGGCACTTAAGGTCGGTGTAATTAACGGACTTTCTCATCCTAGAATATTCTAGTATCTAGGCAATTTTCTTGCCGACATAACAAGTTGCAAAAAGGTTCGTGAAGCTTCTGTAAGCTTCCTTTATATATACAAATATAATACATAAAACTTTAGATTTTTCTAGTACATTTGGCAATGTAATTGTCGGCTTAGCAAGTAGTAGGATTCGTGAAGCTTCCATAAGCTTCCTCATATATAATATATATTATATAGTTGTAGAGTATTTTGATAAGGCGGTGGAGACCTTTAACACTCCCCTTCAATACTGACTTGTCAAACTCTCCCTTCGATTCATGTTAAATTGTGTTACTGTTGGAATGCATGTGAATGTATTTAATACATTATTCTTGTTAGCCAAGGCGTGTTGAGACCGTGTTAGAGACACGGTTTGATATTTAAAAAAAAAAAAAAAAAGAAAACCGTGTATGAGTGTGTCCATTCCGTGTATTAAAAAAGGAATGGTTTGGTTGTCAAAACGTGTAAGAGAGGCCTAAACACACCTATAAAAAGGGCTTCTCATCTACTGTTCTAATCATCCTAGAAAAAAGGTGAAATACACCAAGTGTAAAGTGAGAGTAAAAATTGAGAGTTTTTATTCTTGAGAGTTAAGAGAAAAATACAGTTTTTCTCTTGGGTGTATTCGGGGTCTAGGGTGTGAGTTGAGAGTGTTGAGTGTAAACACTTGTAAATGTTCTTTTTCTCTCAATAGTGAAAATCTGCAGCAGCTCCGTGGACGTAGCCAATTTGGTGAACCACGCTAAATTTGTGTGTCCTATTTATTTATTTCGGCATTATTTTTCACATTTATTTTATCGCTTCCACTATTGTGTGTCTATTGGGGAGGTTATTCCCTAACAAACTGGTCCCTGAATTTCTGAAATGTTGTAGAATTGAGCCTTTTCGTGAAAAAGTCTGCAACTTGATCTTCAGTTCTAACTTCGCGCATGTCAAGTTTTTCTTGTAGCACTTTCTTCCTGAGAAAATGATAATGAACTTCAACATG
>JXTB01000108.1:422834-437445 GCA_002914805.1 Parasponia andersonii | reverse complement strand
AAGTCTGCAACTTGATCTTCAGTTCTAACTTCGCGCATGTCAAGTTTTTCTTGTAGCACTTTCTTCCTGAGAAAATGATAATGAACTTCAACATGTTTAGTTCATGCATGAAACACCAGATTCTCTGCTAGATTAATTGCAGATTGATTGTCGCAATAGAGTGGTATCGCATAGTCTATGGATTGGTGCATGTCTTTCATTAGTTGTACTAGCCATGTCTTCCTAAGTCGCCATTGCTGCTGCTCTATATTCAGCTTCTATCGTTGATAGAGAAACAGTTAGTTGTCTCTTACTACACCAAGATATGGTTCTCGCTCCAAGCTTAAAAATATACCCAGTAGTTGATCGTCTTGTATCATAATCTCCGGCATAATCGGCATCACAATAGCCAATCAACTTGCACTCATCACCTTTCTTATAGAGGAGACTGTTGGAGCGGTTTCTCACTAGCCGTCCACGTGTCTCTGAACCGCCGATGATGTGTTTTCCAACTGTCCACATGTCCTCGCTATCCCAAAGTACTCTGAACTCCAAACAGGGTCAGAGAGGCAGGGTGGCTACCTGCAAAAACTCTCCGATGCTTAAGTCAGTGGTTTTATCTTTGATACAGGGTAGAAAGGAATTAGTTTAGTATAAGTGTATATTTTTTGCTCTTAAGCTTTTTTATATATTTCTCTTTGTAAGCGTACATGCCCCTCTCAGGAACGCATGGCTCATATATGTATAGTTCTGAGATCGTGAACCATGCGGGTCTCAATTTCCGGACTGAGTACCTTCCTGCTCAAAGTTTTTTTCAGAAGTCACGGGCCGAGATTTCTGTGATCTCCTCTGTATCGCCGTAGCCTGATTTCCGCTGCCTCCTACGGCATGAATATGTCAGGAGTGAGATTTAGATGAATCGCCGTTCTGTCAGGACGGCTTGCCCCTTATGCACGCCTACCCAGGATCACATTAAATGCTCTGTCTGGGTCTGGAGTCGTGAGCTGCTTTCCATTGTATTCAGGTGGAAGACCCTTGGGGTTTCCGACCCCCCCAAACTGTCGAGGTAAGGGCCATTGTGTTCAGGTGGAAGACCCTTGGGGCTTCCCATTGTATTCAGGTGGAAGACCCTTGGGGCTTCCGACCCCCCCTAACTGTCGAGGTAAGGGCCATTGTATTCAGGTGGAAGACTCTTGGGGCATCCGACCCCCAGCTGTCGAGGTAAGGGTCGGATTGGGCCAAAACTATCCAGGGTCTGTGATGGGCTCGGCCCAAACTTCGGACGGCCCAATGGCCGATTGTGAGATCACGTGCGACCCACGTGGCCTTTAACTAATCACTCTCGACACCTGTCGGATGGTAGACCCCTTTTGTGACATGTTCAACCGCTCGACCATCCACGTGGTGTATGGCTTGGGAACGGGTCCCACAACTGCCCCCGTTTCCCTACTTGACGGATTCGCATCCATCTAGTGGGGAAATCGTTTCTCTGTTCCTCCAATCTGGAGGATGCACGTGATTCCCCTCTTACCATGCAGAGGCACGCCATCCCATATCACGAAATCTGTTTGAATTTTGAAATTCCGACTGTTCGGTCTTCCTCATTCTCCCCTTTTCCAGAAAAACTCTTCGGCTTCCCCTCTATAAAAAGCCGCAATTGCGTTCATTTGCCACTTTACCAAAATCTTCAATCATTCTAGCCTCATAAAATCCTAGGGTTTCCGCTTCCTTCCCCTCTAAAGACCTTTTCTCTTTCAGTTGTATTTCAGAATAATGGCTTCAAGTCAACACCAAGAATTGTGCCCCGTTGTGGATTCAGAGCTGGATTCACTGAGGAGGCAGCTCTGCCTCCCCGGAGGAGTGACGCTACAACGGGTTGAGGGCCCTGCGGACTGGTATCTTCGTCCTTGCGCCCCCGAGGATTCCATCATCCTAGGCAGAAAGCATCTGGATTGGCTGCGATTCCCTCTTCCTCTCCTGATCCACCAATTCTTTGCTCTGACGGCAATCCATCCGATGCAGTTGAATGCAAATGGGATCATGATTATGATGGGGCTTTCCGCCCTATCAGTTATCTATAACATGCATATTGACCTGGAGGTGGTCTTTTATGCTTATAAGCTTACCCTCATCCCCAAGAAAGGCTCCTACCCCACCTTCTACCTCCAACCGCTGCCAGGACGTCACATCTTCTGGGGATTGCAGCGGTCGGACAAACAATAGGACTCTCACGCTAGGCTATATGCCGTTGGAGGGGCGTGGTGCTCCCCTTGGGTGAACAGCGAACACTTCCAAGTTCCTTCAGCCTTCCTGCAGAGTAAGTGTCAGGTCGTGATTGTCGAGTCTATGTTCTCTCTATCTATTATTGCTCACGTTATTTTGTCTTGTGCAGCCTCGGCGGAAGAGAGTAGGTTCGAGCCGTACTTGTCAGCGGGGCGGCTCAAAAGCCTGGAGGGGATAGTCATCTTTGGATCTCCCGGGGATTGCCGGCACATCCAGGCCGTCCTCAACCCCTTGGTGATGAACATGATGCCCAGGATGGTGTCATACCTCCCATTCCCTCTGGACACCTAGGTCATCACCAAGCATTTGCGGAGTCGACTTGACGCCTCTGCCCTGAACCGATTCCGCCAGGATGAGCATGACAGAATTACCATGGTGGGTCGGCAGGTCACGGCTTCAAACCAATTAGCGGGCCCTAACGACCTGGTGGCACCGACCAGCCACGAGCTCGAGGAGGCCGTGAGGCTTGTGGCCGCGGAGTGCGTCAGGCTCCGCAGCGAGGAGTCCGCCGCCCCCAAGAAGGCTAAGGGTGAGTTCATTTTCGCATCCTCGAGTTTCATGGGTCGGATTGTGGCCGTGAGCTAAACATGTTATTTGTTCTCTGCAGGTTCTGAGAAGGGCCCATCGGCTGACCCCTCACCCGTCAAGGGGGGAGCTGCGGCACACAAGGCTCGTACCGAGGCACCCACTGGCCGGTGCCTCGTGGTGCTTTCGGGAGGTGAAATGCCTGCGGTCCCTCGCTCTGATGCAGGCGAAACTCCATCCGGGGGACTGTCTGCCACACGGATCGCGCAGGATGGAGAGACGATGCCGAGCCCGGCTTGGGGGTCTGCTGCAGCAATCTCCTCCACCCCTGACTCTGGTTCTAAATCGAGTGTTGTTAGCCTCGGTGGAGAGATCGCCGAGCTCAGTAGGGGAGCTCCGAGATTGAAATCTAGACTATCCTCCCCTCCCTCGGTCCCTACAAAGCGGCAACGCGAGGTCGGCTAGTCCAACGAAGAAAAGGGTCGGGTGGAGAAGAGGGGCAGGGTCGCCCCCTCGTCTGACAGTGACGACGATGGGGCGACGCTGACCCTTCTAAGGAGAAAATGGTCGGCATGCAGTGGCCTACCCAGAGGAGATGCACTGCCTCCCACCGTGACCGATGGTGTTCCTGATGGCTCTAGACTTCCCTCAGTCCCTATCGTCATTGCCTCGGAGGCGTGCCCGGCGGGCGGAGAGGGTGCCCTTGTGGCCAGCGGGGCGGGGCCGTGTTCCCCAAGTGCAGGCGATGTCCAAAGGGAGGGTCCAGCCGTAGAGCCGGGGTTGGAGGCGCTCTCTTTGGAGAATGTCGAGCTTGTCAGTAACCGCACCTTCGCGCAGGTTTGTTCCATTCGGTCACTTCTATGTTTTTCAAAATCTTTGCTAAACACTGACTCCCCCTTTGTTGTTTAACTTGCAGCTGACTGCCATCCAGTCCTTCTACTCTTCTCGTGTCAGGGATCTGATCGAGGAGCTGAGTTTCCGCTTTGCATTAGCCGAGCGCAGCGAGGCTGCCCTCGCCGAATTGAGGTCCGACTTTGACTTATATCGAAGCCTCGAGGAGACGAGGGTTATCAGTGCGGTGGATCAAGCTCTGAGCGCCGAGGGGCCTAGATGCAAGGAGCTGGCCGCGATACTAGCTGTGGCAGAGGCTGACAAACTTGCCCACTCCGAGGCCGCCAGACTGGCCCAGAATGAGCTAAAGGTCAAGGAGCAAGAGTTGCAGAGCGCTAGCGCTGAGATGGGGCTGGCCTTCATCGCTCGTGACAGGGCTGTTGAAGACGCCAAGGAAGCGAGAAAAGCTGAGGTGACAGCCAAGCTAGAGGCCCACTCTCTGCAACGCAGACTTGACCGGTCCCACGAGGTAAACCGATATCTCTTCTTGGTTCACAAAAATCTGATGGGTGCTCAGGTGGAGATGTCTTGTAAACACAGCGAGGACCTCGCCGGTATTAACACTTTATTGGTCGACTTATCGCAACAGCAGGCGGAGCTCAGGTTGGTGGCGCTGAAGTATAGGCTGGCGGACGCGGAGAAATTAAAAACGAGGTACCAGAGGCAGGTGGACGTCCTTTCTGCGGAAAGTTACAGGTCTGGCTAGGAGAATAGAGAGTTCGAAGGCCACGCCGAGGTGGTAACGCCAGACCAATTTGACGATCAGAAAGGCGTCGAGAGGGACCACTGCTCCGTCAAGCACTATATGCAGCAGCTCGGGGACGAGATCAATATCACGTATCCGGCTGACGTGCTGAAGATGCTTGCCGCGGAAAAGAAGGGGCCCTCTACATCTGCTCCTGGTGCCATAGAGCTTGTCCCCGCTTCCGGTCTGCCAGATCGAACTTCAGAGGTTCTAGATGCTCAGCCTAGTCTTGGGGTCTCAATTGGCGAGGGGTCAGGCGCGGTCATTGTTTCTAGTGACGAATCCGACCCGGCCACGCCACCCTTCTCCGAGGCTGGTCCAAGTGCCAGGGTTGGCCGCGCCCCCTCGGACGGAGGTAACTAGGACCCCAAACTTTGTATATTTGTAAAGCTGACATTCATTGTAATCCTTTGAATAAATAATAAGAAACATGCCACTATTTTTAGTCTATTTTCTTTTGTATCCGACCGTCTGTATAAATAATTGTAAGTTCTCGATTTCGGACTACTAGTGAGTCTTTCTCGGGTCATGACTACCAAGATTAGCTCCGGAGATAGGGGCGCAAGTTTTGGCTCATCCGGTTTCACGGAAGTATAACTCTTGTTATAACTTGTTTTGGCAGAGTTCGACCCACGCATGTGGCTGGATTTCTCTGACCCCAAATGGGACCGTGCTCAGAACCAGCTCCAGGGATTGGTCGACTATTGTTTAGACCTGTCGTTGCAAAGGAGAAGGCCTGGGCTTGGCTCTTACCGGGAACAAACAGGACATTATCACTCCGACGTCTCCTTAAGAGTCCGCTCTAGACCTGTATCCCGCAAGTAGGGTTCATGAGTGCTCACCACTATTATCCGCGCCCTTTGTATTTTTAGGACATAATAAATAGGTTTTAATCTTGATCTCTGTCTTCACATTTGGTTTGGTTTTGGACTACTTCCAACGGGTAGATTCCAAATCCGTTCATGCCCTGATCATGCAAAAGTAAATCATCCCCTGGCTAGAGTCTGTTTCCCTTTAGCTCTTCGTGTAGCCAAAACATTCCTTAGGGAGGGTCCACTTCCAATGGGTGGATCCCGACCCTGCTTTCCTTTAGCTCTTCATGTAGCTAAAAGTGCTCCTTGGGAGGTCCGCTGGCAAGCTTTTGGGTTGCACAACCCCTTTCTCTTTGTACGTTTTCTTGGGTCATCGACAAGTGTTTTATTGCACGATTCGATTCCTAGAGTATGATCGTTTTCGAGGTCTGCTGGCAAGTTTTTGGTTGCAGAGCAGTTTCTTCTTCGTACATTTTCTCGGGTCGTCGACGAGCGACGTGAGTCCCATAGTGCGAGCATTTTTGAGACCTGCTGGCAAGTTTTTGGTTGCACAGCAGTTTCCTCTTCGCACATTTTCTCAGGTCGTCGACGAGCGACGTGAGTCCCATAGTGCGAGTTTTTTTGAGGTCTGCTGGCAAGTTTTCGGTTGCACAATAGTTTCCTCTTCGCACGTTTTCTCGGGCCGTCGACGAGCGACGTGAGTCCCATAGTGCTAGTGTTTTTGAGGCCTGCTGGCAAGTTTTCGGTTGCATAGCAGTTTCCTCTTCGCACGTTTTCTCGGGTCGTCGACGAGTGACGTGAGTCCCATAGTGCGAGTGTTTTTGAGGTATGCTGGCAAGTTTTGTTGCACAGCTATTTCCTCTTCGTACGTTTTCTCGGGTCATCGACGAGTGACGTGACTCCCATAGTACGAGTGTTTTTGAGGTCTGCTGGCGAGATTTTGTTGCATAGCTATTTCCTCTTCGTACATTTTCTCGGGTCATCGACGAGCAACGTGATTCCCATAGTACGAGCGTTTTTGAGGTCTGCTGGCAAGATTTTGTTGCACAGCTATTTCCTCTTCGTACGTTTTCTCGGGTCGTCGATGAGCGACGTGATTCCCATAGTACGAGCATTTTTGAGGTATGCTGACAAGATTTTATTGTACAGCTATTTCCTCTTCGTACGTTTTCTCGGGTCGTCGACGAGCGACATGATTCCCATAGTATGAGCGTTTTTTGCGTGAGTAGTGCGTATGGTCTGCAACTGCGGCAGACCCTTTTTCGTGGAAAAACAAAACGTTGGATCTGCTTCCGTGGGCAGATCCATTCCCGTGGGTCTCACACATGAATAGTGCGTAGGGTATGCCACTGTGGGCAGACCCTTTTTGCATAGCAATCCGTATGATGAATCCAAGCGGCAAAAAAGGGAACTTGACCTATTTTGGATTTAAGCTTTTCAATAATATAAGCATTCTCATTGTCTTACATCATATGCATGTGTCTTACACGTAATATTTTTTCAAGTGCTGAGCATTCCACGTGTTCGGCAGGTTTTTTTCCGTCTTGAGCTGTTTTAGGATATACGCACCATTGTCGAGTGCTTTGATCACTTCATAGGGTCCGATCCAATTGGAATCCAGTTTCGAGGAATTGCCTATTCTAACTTTCAAAACCCAATCCCCGGCATTGAACCGCCGAGTACTAACTTTTTTTGCGTAGTAGGTCCTAGCCTGATGGTGGTATGAAGCCAGGTGGACCAGGGCCATATCTCTCATTTCCTCCAGGAGGTCTGTGTTGCGCTTAGCTGGAGTTCGTTTAAGGGGGCATCTTTTACCATTTCGGAGCGGAGGGTCGGGAGGCCCACCTCTGTCGGGATCACAGCCTCTGATCCGTAGACCATGGCGAATGGCGTTCTTCCGGTCGACCTCCGCTCCGTGGTTCGATGAGCCTATACAGCGGCCGACAGCTCTTCTAACCACTTGCCTTTAGCCTCCTACAGGTTCTTTTTGATGTTGCTGAATATGGCTTTGTTTGTTGCCTCCGCTTGACCGTTCCCCTGAGGGTAGTTCACGGAAGAGAAACTGAGCCTTATATCATACAGCTCGCACAGTTCCTTGACCTTAGCATTTTAGAACTGCGTGCCATGCTCGGTGTGTATCTCTTTCGGAATCCCAAACCGACAGATTATGTTCTTCCAGATAAAGTTAATCGTGTCTGTCTTGCTAACAGTCGCATAGGCTTCATCTTCTACCCATTTGGTGAAGTAATCCGTGGCCAACAGGACATACCTCCTTCCCCCTGGACTTCTGGGGAGCTCTCCAACGATGTCCAGACCCCATTTGGCAAACGACCAGGAGAATATGTTCGAATGAAGTACCTCCGTGGGCTGGCGTTTCATTGGGGCGAACCTCTGGCACTTATCACATTTCTTGACGAATCGGGCCGCCTCTGTCATTATGTATGGCCAGAAGTATCCAGCCGCTAGAGCCTTCTGGGCGAGGCTGCGTCTGCCGGAGTGGTTGGCACATACTCCCTCGTGGATTTGCTCCATTAGCTTTTGCGCTTCATCGGGACCTATGCACAGCAGAATTGGTCCCATCGTCGATCTCCTGTATAATCGTTCCCCCACTATCGAGTACCTGGCTGCCTTCAACCTGACAGACCTTGCTTCTTAAGGGTCCACAGGTAGGTTCCCCAATGTCAAATACTGGGTGATGGGCTTCATCCACCCTTCGTCGGCAGTTCTGGTTGCGAACACATGGTGCGCAGGGGTCTGCGGGGGGTCTTCCATGCTCTTGCCTTCTAGGAGAACTTCTATACTTCCAGCCGTACCCCCGATTGACGCACTTTTAGCTAGCTCGTCGGCCCTCTGGTTCATCTCCCTAGGAATTGGTTCGATATTGAAATTGCCAAAATAAGATTTTGCCCCCATTACCTTGGAGAAGTACCTGTGCAACCTCGGTTCTTTTGCTTCGAAGTCTCCCCTGACCTGACCCGTGATCAACTGCAAGTCGGTCTTTACTGCAATGTCCTCCACACCAAAGTGCAGTGCCAGCTCAAGGCCTTGCAACAGTGCTTTGTACTTCGCCTCATTGTTAGTCGCCTGGAAGCGGAGCCTTAACACCCTCTTAATCCTAAGACCCGTTGGGGTCTGCAAGACTATCCCGATACCTGACCCCGAAGCATTCGTGGATCCGTCGGTGTGAAGCGTCCAGGCTACTGAAGGGGGGCAGAGCTGGGACATCTGACACGGGTCATGCTGCTCACCGAAGGACTTGATTTCCACCAGAAAATCCGCCATGACCTGTCCTTTCTTCGCCGCTCTAGGCTCGATGGCCCATTTTGTCAGTCGTCCCGACAAGTCTGGCTTGGCCAAAATTTGACGGATAGGGAAATCAGTATACACGATGACCGAGTGTGCCTCAAAGTACTGCCGGAGTTTCCTTTTAGCATTGACCAGAGCAAGGACCAGCTTTTCTGCCACACTGTATCCTATCTCGGCATCCAAGAGCATGCGGCTTATGTAAAACATTGGTTTCTGCTTGCCGTCTTCCTCGATGAACAATACGGCGCTGATCGCTACTTCGGATACCGCTAAATAGGCATACAGGTGCTCCCCTTCTGCTGGGGAAGCCAGGATAGGTGGGTGACTCAAATACATCTTGAGATCTCTCAGTGCCCTGTCCTGTTCCTCCCCACAGACGACAGTGGAGCTTTTCTTCAAGCATTGGAAGAAAGGCTTGCACCGGTCGGACATCTTGGAGACGAATCGGCTGAGGGCGGCTATCTTTCTGGCCAGGTGTTGGACCTCCCGAACGGTCGAGGGTCTCTGCACATTTGCGATCGAGGTCAGCTGGGTCGGGTTTGCCTCAATACCCCTCCTACTGACGATATATCCCAGGAATTGACCGGAGGACACCCCAAACGCACATTTCTTGGGATTCAGACGCATTCGATATTGCCTCAAAATCTAAAAACATTCGTCTAGGTGTCTCAGATGGTCTGAATCTTCTCTGCTCTTCATGACCATATCGTCAATATAGACCTCCATCGTCTCCCCTAACAGCCCGGCGAACATTTTATTCATGAACCTTTGGTAGGTTGCCCCCGCGTTCTTCAAGCCAAACGGCATATGCTTGTAGCAGTACAGACCCCGCTCTGTGATAAAAGCCGTATGGATCTGGTCTTCCGCGTACAGGGGAATCTGGTTGTACCCAGAATAGGCATCCAAAAAGCTCATTCTGTTGAATCCCACCGTCGTATCTAACATTTGGTCGATTCTCGATAGGGGGAACTATCCTTCAGACAGGCCTTGTTCAGATTGGTGAAGTCTATGCAAATACGGTCGTCACCATTTTTCTTCTTCACCACTACCGGGTTGGAGACCCAACGTGGGTACACGCATTCCCTGATCAGACCGTTCTCCAGTAGCTTCTCTACCTCCTTGTTGATCGCCCTGTTTTTCTCTGGTGCGAACCTTCGGGGCTTCTGCTTGACTGACGTGAAATTGTCATCTATGTTCAGCCGGTGGCAGGTGTGTGTAGGGTCTATCCCGGGCATGTCGTCATGGGACCACGCAAAGATATCCTCGTTCCGCTTCAGGAATTCCAACATTTCGTTCTTTTGCTCCTCGGGTAGTAAGGCCCCGAGTAGAACCACCTTCGCCGGCTCTGCCTCTTTCAAAGGGACCGCTACCAGCTCCTCGATCGTGGATTTGGGACCGTCAGATTCCTCTTTGATTCGCTTCATATACGCTGGCAGGCGGTCCTCTGATTGCTATCCTTTCCCAGTTGCGGTGCTTGCACCCGCGTTGGCTCCCCTCAGTGCGGCTGAAAAGCATTTCTTTGCAGAGGCCTGGTCTCCCCTGATGTCTATCATGTAGGTATCGTCCTTTGATAGATATCTTAAGACCTGGTGGAGGGTGTAAGCGACCCCATGCATGGCGTGGATCCATCCCTTTCCCATGATGACGTTGAAGGAGGACTGGCAGTCAATGACGACGAAATCCACGTCCAAGCATCTCTCGGCAGCGCAGACATTCAGGGTCACGATGCCCAAAGGGCAGACCCTTGTGCTGTCGAAAGCGAACAGCGGCTGACAGGTCGGCCTGAGTGTGCTTCGATCCAGACCCATATTCTCGAATGTATTGAGGAACAGGATATCGACGCTGCTGCCACCGTCGACCAGGACCCTCCTGACTAATGCGGAGCCGATCTACAACTTAATCACCAGGGGGTCGTCGTGAGGCTGGCGTACCGTAGTTAGATTTTGCTGGGTGAAACCGATGGGGGTGGCAGAGGTGCGGCTCTCTCCCGACGTCAAATGGTTAACGGAATGTCCCATCCCCCTCAGGCGCTTCACCCTTCCCTCAGTTCTTTTGAGGCATTTCTCCTTCTCCTCTTGATCCTGGGTTGGCTCTGACCTGCCCACTATGGTCGGTACTATCCTCAGGGTCTGCTCTCCTGACCCAGAGGCTTGGGTCTGCTTCCCTTTCTCAGACCTGGCGACGTCTTCCAATGGCTGAGCTCTGCCGGTTTTCATGTACTGTTTCAGCCTGCCAGCATGGATCACCATCATGACCTGTGCGTAAAGGCTCCGGCAGTGGACGGTGTCGTGTCCGAAGTCTTTGTGAAACTTGCAATACCTGCTCCTGTTCTTTATATGCTCAGGGACGCCAGATTTGGGCGGGTCTTTGAAAATGCCCCTGTCTTGTTTTGGAGATAGATCACGTCGATCGGCGTGTTGAGCTCATACCTCGGCAGGGGGTCGCGAGACATCTTCCTCCTCTTGCCATCTTCCTGACTGTTACGGTTAGGGACTTCCTGCTTTGGGACCGGCCCTTGGCCCGGCGAGGGCCTCTTCACCCCTTACGGAGCCGGGATTTGTACCGGCGTCGTTGTTATCACGGCGGAGGTTTTGGGCGCCTTCTGCTGGCTTTCCATCACCCTGAATACCCCCTCCGACTTCGTTTGGACGTCCACCATATCGTACGGAAGATTCAAGAAGAGGTGGTCCGATAACATTGATCCTGGCTGCAGGCTCCTGACGAATGAACCTGTGGTTTGGATCGAGTCGGCATTATGGATCAGGGACATTACCTCGAGGATGCACGAGAGGTACTATCGTGGAGACTCATCTGCGGCCTACTCTAATCGGTCCAGGTCTCGTATGGTTTTTTGCTGTCTCCGCACACCCGTGTACTACTTCAAGAAGAGTTTGCAGAAATCTTCAAACCCGTTTATGGATTTTTCTGGGAGCTTCCTGAACTAAGCAGGGCTGGTCCTGCCAGGGTCGTAGAGAAGACTTTACAGATCACGGCCTCGTCCCTGGTCTCCAAAGCCATCTTCTCTGGTATATATGGTCGAGGGGGTCGGTTTTTCCTTCGAACGGCCTGAAGGTCGGGGTCGTGAAGTCCCTCGGCCTGGGCTCCATCTGGATCCAGTCGGTGAAGGCCGTCCGGTTGATCCCTCGCACAGTTTGCTCTGCCAGATCGTCGGGGGTCTGGCTGTGATGGGCCCCGAGTCTCTTATCCAACTCCGCCATCATCTCTTGCTTCCAGTCGGGAGGCGTACCTCCTGGGCTTCCATGGCGTCTTCCGCCCATTGCACCCCTGGTTTGGAAGGATTTCGACTGGCTTTGACGTGCCCCCTGCATATGCGATCCGGAGGGTGTGGGAACTTCCCCTCGCGGTTGATTTCTGAATTCTTGCTGGACCTCTTCGTCAAAATCTTCTCTCCACTGGGTCCTGTCTTCGCTCGCTAGTAGCCCTTCGAGGCGGGCGTTATCTCTGCGTACCTCTGCGACTTCGTCCCTTAAACCCAGGACGGCTTCGTGGGCCATGTCTGCCTTCCGGTTTGCTTCCGCAAGGGCGGCAAGCATCTGATCCAGCTTCTGCTCCAGATCCGGTCATGCTTCTCGGGAGCTCCCTTCGGCATCGGGACGTGCGCTCCTGGTTGTCATCCTTTAGGGTTCCATCAGATGTTGTATAGCTTTTTGTTCGTGGAGAGCGCGATCGCGAGTCTCCTACTCGTTTTCTCATGCTCAACCGTTTTTTCCCACAGACGGCACCAAACTGTTGGAGTGGTTTCTCACCAGCCGTCCACGTGTCTCTGAACCGCCGATGATGTGTTCTCCAACTGTCCACGTATCCTCACTATCCCAAAGTACTCTGAACTCTAAGCAGGGTCGGAGAGGCGGGGGTGGCTACCTGCAAAGACTCTCCGATGCTTAAGTCAGTGGTTTTATCTTTGATACAGGGTAGCAAGGAATTAGTTCAGTATAAGTGTATGTTTTTTGCTCTTAAGCTTTTTTATATATTTCTCTTTGTAGGCGTACATGCCCCTTTTGGGAATGTACGGCTCATATATGTATAGTCCTGAGATCGTGAACCATACGGGTCTCAATCTCCGGACTGAGTACCTTCTCGCTCAAAGTCTTTTTCAGAAGTCACGGGCTGAGATTTCCGTGATCTCCTCTGTATCGCCGTAGCCTGATTTCCGCCGCCTCCTACGGCTTGAATCTGTCAGGGGTGAGATTTAGATGAATCACTGTTCTGTCAGGACGGCTTGCCCCTTACGCATGCCTACTCAGGATCGCATTAAATGCTCTGTCTGGGTCTGGAGTCGTGAGTTGCTTNNCCCCCCCCCAACTGTCGAGGTAAGGGCCATTGTATTCAGGTGGAAGACCCTTGGGGCATCCGACCCCCCAGCTGTCGAGGTAAGGGTCGGACTAGGCCAAGGCTGTCCAGGGTCTGTGATGGGCTCGGCCCTAACTTCGGACGGCCCAATGGTCGATTGTGAGATCACGTGCGACCCGTGTGGCCTTTAACTAATCACTCTCGACATCTGTCGTATGGTAGACTCCTTTTGTGACCTGTTCAATTGCTCGGCTATCCATGTGGCGTATGGCTTGGGAATGGGTCCCAGAGAGACCATAGTCCATCGTATCTTTAACATACCAAAGTATTCATCAAACTATTTCTAAGTGAGTCTTTTTGGGATATTGCATATATCGGCCTACTATTCCAACTGCATAAGAAATATCTGGCCAACTCAGTGTAAGGTCGATTAGACTACCCACTAGTTGCCGATACTCGTCCCATCTCCTAAGTCTTTGCCTTCATGTACACATAGCTTGGCGTTGACTTCCATAGGTGTTGAGATGGGCTTGCAATCAAGCATCCCAAATCTTTGCAACAAATCCTTTGCATATTTCTATTGACAGAGAAATAAACCTTCCTTTGTGCGATCAACTTCCAATCCAAGGAAGTGTTAAGTTCTCGAAGCTCTTTCATTTGAAAATGGACAGACAAATTCTCCTTTGTTTGACGAACTTCTATTTCATCGTCTCCAGTGATGATGAGATCGTCCACATACACCAGCATAATTGCTATCTTGGTTCCTTTCATTTTCACAAATAGACTAGAATCTACATGAATATCCACTTTTCATCAAGAATTCGGCAAACTTACCATACCATGCTCTCGGAGCTTGTTTCAATCCATATAGTGCCTTTTTCAGCTTGCAGACGTATTTTAGGATGAATTTTATCTACGAAACCCTTCAATTGGATCATATAAATTTCTTGATCTAACTCTTCATGTAGAAAGGCATTATTCACATCCATCTGTCATAATCTCTAATCTTTACTTGCAGCAAGTGCTAACAAGACTCGCATTGTTGTAATCTTAGAGATTGGGCTGAACATTTCATCTTAATCCAATCCATACTATCAAGAAAAGCCATGAGCTACTAATCGAGCCTTGTATCTCTCAATCGACTCATCAGGACGAGTTTTGGTCTTGTAAACCCATTTGTAAGAAATGGGTTTTACATCTGTTGGCTTTGGTACCAGCTCCTAAGTTTGATTCTTCTCCAGTGCATCAATTTCTTCTTTCATAGCTTGTATCCATTGAGAGCTTTGAGATGCTTCTTCGTATGTGTCAGGCTCTTTTAGACTATTTCTTCTATTACAGCTGCATTAGCATACTTGGGATTCGACTTTCATATTCTGGTTGACCTTCGAGGTCGTGACGGTAGACTACTTTTTCTTCTTGACTTGGTTTAACATCTTCCACCAGTCTTTGATGAATACCTATTTGCTAGGGACTCTGAGTTGCTTCGTGCTAGACTTTATCTTCGTTACTTGGTTCTCCTTCAGTTGCTTTGGGACTCGATCGTACCTGAGCAATCTGCTCTCCCAACTTTTTCTATATTCTATCTTCTATTTCTTTCAAGTCTAGTAGCTCATCCTGATAACAATACATAACAGAATCCTATTTTTATGGTAGTCGCTTTGTTATTCCTAGATTTCTGGTACTTTGAATTAGTCTAAGTTAGTTTTAATTGTTGTAACAGAGTAGATTTTCTAGGCTATATTTTTGGCTGTATTTTGTA
>JXTB01000108.1:380705-420522 GCA_002914805.1 Parasponia andersonii | reverse complement strand
TGTTGTAACAGAGTAGATTTTCTAGGCTATATTTTTGGCTGTATTTTGTATTTAAACACCATGATAATCAATAGAAAGACATCAGAAAATATTCATAGCAATATCTCTCTTCACTCTTACCATCTTTACATCCTTCTGTGGCGACCACCATGATGATGCTTTATCGAACACCACATTTCTTGAAGTATAGCACCGACCATTAGTCGGGTTGTAACATCTCTACCTTTTCCTCTGGTTGTCGTATCCAATAAAGATATGTCAGATCGCCTTTTTGTCAAACTTACTACGTAAGTGACTAGGCACGAAAACGTAGCAAACACAACCAAAAACTCGAAAATGACTAACTGCAGGTTTAGTACGCCATAATTTCTCAAAGGGTGAGACAAACACTAGCTTTGCCTGCGGAAGTCTGTTGATTACATGAGCCGTTGTCTTTATACATTCGGCCCAAAATTTGTCTGGCACATTCTTTGCATGCAACATGCTTCGACATATCTCTGCAAGATGCCAATTCTTCCTCTCTGCTACATCATTCTGCTGTGGCGTATTTGCACACGTAAACTGATGGCGTATATGACATTCTCGTAAATACTGCGATAATTTATTTGATGAATATTCTCCGCCATTGTCTGTGCGTAAGCATTGGATCTTCTTTCCGACTTCTCCTTCTACTACGTCTTTAAATTCTTTCAATTTTGTAAACGTTTCGGATTTTTCTTTCATAAAGAAAACCCAAATGTATCTCGAGAAGTAATTGATGATTGCTTGATAGGTCCAAAAACGTCAGAATGAATAAGCTCTAGTGATGTTCTTGCTTTGAACTTTGAGTTTTCATACGGTAATTGATGTGCTTTACTGTATTGGCATTCGGCACATACGGTTTCTGTTCTGACGTCGAGTTGAGGAAGACCCTTAAGCATAGTTCTGTTCATCATCACCTTTAGTTTGTGATAGCTGACATATCCTAATCTTGCATGCCATAAATTTGCTATTTCGTACTTTCACGCTGTGTCAACATAGGCAGACTCTACTGACATCATGTACATTGACTCTAGTCGTCGTCCCTCCAATGTGGGTATACCAGAAATCTTAAGATCTTGATACACCTTAACATTGCATGGTCCAAATAAGACGTAGTTTCCTGACGCCGTTAGTTGCGCTACTGACAATAGATTCTTCTTCATTCCAGGCATGTGATAGACATCTTGGAGTGCCACTCGGTTTGAGTTGAATCGGGGAACAAATATCGTCTTCCCAATATGGGCAATCGGTAATCTTGAATTATTGGCTATGACCACCACTCGGCCTCCTTTATACTCGATCATTTTATGTAATTTCCTTGTCGCCTGTCATGTGGTTTGAGCATCCTGAGTCGACTATCCAATCATTGTTGTAGTCAATTTGTTCAAGAACCGTAGCTGTGAGTGCTCATTCTTCTTCTTCACTATCGAAAGACGCTTCGACATCCCATTCATCATCACTCTTTCACTCGTCTCTTGAGGTAGCTGCATTTCTCTATGCTTCTTTTGTTATTTTGTAACGACCTGACTTTTCGGACCGTTAACTACTTACTTTTTTTATCTTATTTTAAAAAAAAAAAATTTAAATGTTGAAAAGCTTATTTTAAAAAAAAAAATTTAAATGTTGAAAATTTATGACAAATTTTTTTATATATATTTTTTATTTTTTTAAAGATATTTATATTCATAACTAACAATTTACTTAAATTTTGAAAACAAGTAAATGTTTCTCAATGATTAAATACCCTTGATTTAAATTTGATTATACACTTTTTATTAAGGTGATTTAAATAATGCATAACCATAAAGGACTCCCAGGTGAGGTAGGAGGTCACATACGGACCATTTAAGTCCCAACCTCTTCTTAGACAATTTAGGTCTTTTTGACAGAACCCCTTGTATTTTGCATTTATTTAAATCAAAACATTTTCTCTTTTAGATCTTTAAAAAAAATATTTGTTTAACTTCTATTAAATCGAAATACATTTTTAAATTCAATTTGATTAAACCATGCATTACGAAATAAAATACTAAGTTATAAGTATGTTTTCAAACAACATCAAGCTTACATAATTGAAATCATTTATCTCATAACAAGAACATATGCAGAAGTAATTTTAATGACAGTATTCCATTGTTCGTGCCTCGCATTTATCCCCGTTTCAATTCCAGCTAACCCATCGATCAAATCAGAGATTTCTTTCCTTTGGTACCTATAGCATGGATACTCATAAAGTGTGAGCTTTCACCTAATAAGTACAATATAATTCTCACAAAACATTTTACTTATGAACAAACAATTCTCTTTTTTCTTTTTATTATGAAAGTCCAGTTGTGCTGTTTTATAAAATCATTACTTTACACTTTATTATAAGATATTATATCATGATTTTATCTCATTATTGATTGTAAAGTCTTTTATCTTTCTTATGGGCTCTGGTGTACGTACCGAGTGTGCACTACCAAATGGGGAACCAGAGGAGTGACCCATTTGAAAACACCCACGGTCATAATTTTAACATATTTTTCCTCAGGAATCCTTACTTAGAGGAGGTCGTTCTTATTTTCCCTCAGATATCCTCATCTAGTGGAAATTGGTACGAGATATTTAAATTCTTTATCTTATTTAGTCTTTTTTTAATATGAGTGAGTACGCTTCAATGAACCCAAACTTATATTCAACTATTATAGCATTTCCTTTGTTAAAGTATGTTGAAGTATTTTCATGATAACATTGTAAAGTAAGCATACATCATGTTTTTATAGCATAGAAAAAGTATTTTTATAAGCATATATTATACATAGGCCATACAATAATAATATAAAAGCAAGTTAATACATGAAATTAATTTAAATATACCATACTGCAAACATGAAACATTTTCAACCATCCATGCCATAGGTGAAATTGTACTTACCTCGTAATATGATTGTCCTAATTCCACTCGTTAATTACGTACGTCTAGATCAAAGTTTGCCCTGACTTATACATATTCTATTTGTTAGAGAAATTTAAAGTGGCCTTATACTGTTTTTTTTTTTAACTTCTAATTACTTAGTGGGCTTAAAACATTTAAGATTCAGTCTTGATCCAGTATAAAACTTCACATTTGAGAAACAATGTCATGTTATATTCATTGACTAATTTATACTTTCACTTAGATGAATGAGATTTGATTCTCCTTATGCTTAATCATAGTGATCTTTTTAATCTATCAATAATTTGGTTGTTGATTTGATTAATATCATCCTAAATCAATTAAGTTTCTTTAATTATATTTTTTTTCATCAAATACTTTGAATTATTCTTGATTAATTTCTTTATTCGTAATTAAGGGTCATAATATGATAATTGAATCAACCACACTAAGGGTTATACAAATTTAAAATCTAAAATCATACTTGGACTAAATATTATTTTGTATCGATCGCGCTTTTTAGACCTATCACTAAATATTATTTGGTATCGATCGCGTTTTTTAGACCTATCACTAAACTTAGGCAAAATACAATTAGAGACATATATTACTTATTTCCTATAATTAATTTCATGTCTTAAATTTAAGTAAATATTTTCTTATCTCAATTAGAGATCTAAAATAATTTTTTTTTTCTTATACCAAATTTTCAACTCAATATTTTAAGTTTTATAATTTACATTTTTACCCATAATCTTAAGATTTCTAACATTTATGCACTCTAATGATAAATATTGAGTTATATCTTTTTTTTTTTGTTAAAGATTCTTCCTTTATTTACTTTTACACTTTAAAATAGTCTTAAAACTGCTTAAAATAAATTTCTCATATATTTAACCCATATTTTATCAAAATTACACTTTTGACCCAAATACTCAAAGTTTTTGCATTTTAGTCCTTCTAACTTTTAAGCAAACATCTTAAATTTTTGGAAAGTATTTCTAATGGGTAAAAATCTATTCTTAAGGATCTAAGTCTAAATCATTAAGCTTGGTTCATTTTCATACATATTTTATTTTAGGGTCTTACACTTAAAAATCTTCCACTTTTGTGTTTAGTCATTTTGATTTTACTATTATTATTATTATTATTTAGTATTTATTATTATGAAGTATTCATATTTAGAGACTTAAGAAATCAACAAAATAAGTCTAAACATAATATAAATTATATAACATCTAAAGTAAGTCAAATATGTTATTACCTATTTATTTTTTTATATAATCACATAACAAGCAAGATGAGCGAATAATTACCTTCCAAGCTTGAATGTTCTTTCTTACGTCTCCACCACAAAACTAAGTGCTCTCTACTTTTGATTATAATTCTTAATTTCTAGAGTCGATGGGTAAAATATTATAGCTCTTGTGGATTTGGAAGAAAGTAAGGTAGAAAGAGTTTTTTTTTTTTTTTTGAGAAGGAATAATTGGAAATATGAAGATAATTTTGGCTAAGTAATTGAAAGGTTAAGCATAGATTTGAATTGCCAAATAAATAATCTATTTATAGACCATACATGGAAGGCATCCAATAATACATACTTTCACATTCTATTAAATAATCCAAGTATCAGTATTATCAATTTGTCAATACATCTTCTTTTCCTACTCCATTACCTTATCTTTTACTTTATTTTTTTACTCATCTATTTCTTTTGTTTCTAATCTTTCTTCTTTTTCAATTATTTGGAATCCAATACCACTAGCTCCTAAAGAAAGTCTCCACTATATTAATCTTTTTTATACCTTTTGAATTATTTTAGAGACAAAAGTTACTAATTAGTTTTGTCTATGTCCTCCACTTTAAATTATGGTCATTAATTTCCAAAGAATATTTCTATTATGATTTTCTTTTTTTCCTACCTTTTGAATTACGCACTAACTTTATCTCTTTCTTTTTCTATTCCACTCATTTAAAGTTATTATCTTCCTAAGATAAAACTTTACCACTCTTCATTTTTTTCTATAACTTATTTTCTACCTTTAGATTGATTTGTGTACTTAATTCTTTATATACTTAAATCCTAGCCATTTAAATTATGGCATGGTACTATTTTGGTGCAACCATTAACTTTAGGTTATAAAATGTAATAATTTTTTAATGTGACATAAACTTGTCACATTTTTAATTAGGTTATATTGATGTATATAATATAATTATTGTAGAATCAATTTATTATTAAGGAAAACTAACTTACAATTTATAAGTTAAAACAAGGATTAACTATAATTTTCTCACGTAATAAAATTTAACATTAAAATAATACCACACGCATAATTTCCTATGGGGTTACAGCTTTCTTCTTGGACCAACAATTTTTGGCACTGTGGCCCTTCTTTCCACAATTGTAGCATTTCCACTCAAATCTTCTATTTCCCTTGGGTCAGCTTCCTCTGTTCATTTTTTTTGAGCTCTCCCTGGCTGTGAATCTCCATTATGACTTTCTCTGTCACACCTCATCTTGAACCTCTACCAGCATTTTGTCTACATCGATCTTTCTTGTAATTGCTAAAGAGTGCTTCTTCGTCATCTTTTAGTGAGACCTCAAAACTTTGCTTAGCCATTGCTTCTTGATCGGCTAGCAAATTCTCTAATTCAACAGGAGCAAGTTGTTTTGACTAACCTTGTACTGTAGTGATAAAGTTTCTATGCTCGGGTCTTAATCCATGAATAATTATTCAACGAATTCTAGATTCTGACATGCCAGCAGTAGAATCTAATATAAGGATTTTGCGACAGAGAGATTTTACCTTTGCAAAATATTGAGCGATGATCATGTCCCATTGAGTGATGGAGAGGAGTTCATTCTCAAGAAGTTGCAACCTTGTGTCATTCTTCTTCGAGAACAGCGTCGCAAATGTGTCCCACGCATCCTTTGGTGTCTTTGCTTCTCGGATGTGCTCGAGCATTTCTTCTTCTATCACGATCCAAATTATGAACATCGCCTTGCCGACTCTAACTTTCCATCTTTTCAGAACCTCGACATCTGTCGGCTGTGTAGTCTTACTATTGCTAACAATCTCCCACAAGTTTTAGCCTTGGAAATAAGACTCCATACGCATCGACCATGTGTTGTAACTTTGATTGTTAAACTTCTTGATTCCACTGACCACTTGAAGGTCACCCATCGTGGCTCAGCAAAAAATTTAACTATGCCAAGCAAGCTTGATTTTGAAAAACAAGCTCTGCAGTACTAAACTGCACACAAATATTAGAAGCTCGGCAAACAATTACTCAGATTAGGCCGGGAATCGACCGGCTCTGATATCATTTATTACACACAACACGTGGTAAAAATAACGTACTTATTTTTATTGCAGTAAGAATAATTACACCAAGACTTAGACACACTCTTATTGAGATAATTACCCATATATTATGATACACGTAATTACATTGATTACATTGATTTTAAGTATCTGCCTTATTAGGAAATTCTAACCTCCCTTGTTCATAAATAGTGGCCAGTCCTATCCCCTATGACAAAAATTAAAAAAATAATGAAAAAAAAGACGGTCTCACTATAAAGAGAATTCCTCTTACAGAAATTCTAGTGACATATTCATTGTAGGCTCCAATAAAATTTTGATAAATTGATGTGCTATCAATTTGTTATTGAAAAAAAAAAAAAAAAGAGTTTGCAATAGAAAAATGTTAAAAGGGTAATCAAAGTGCAAAACGTCAAAAACTCGTGTAACAATTATAATGTGTAAAACAACAATAAATGAATAAATTTACACCTAATTTAGAATAACTCAACCTCAGAGTTTTGGCCTACATAGTCGCACATCTACTATAGTCTATAGTCTATGTTATTCTCTTGAATAGTATAGATATAAGAATTCTCAATCATTTTTCTACTTATATTTTCTTACTTATAGAGGGTGTGATACATATAAGAATAAAATATTTAAATTTGAATTAAGTAAATGGCATAAAATTTACTTTCTGGATCTACTCGATAGCTGGATATCCTTCTCGAGCAGTTAGAAATTTTGTACACAACACTGAGCAATGTGCGGCTTATATGTAAATTAGAGATGTGGGTGGCCTTAGACTTAATCAAATGATTCTAACCACTAATTCTAAGATTTAAAGTCCGATTCCCAAATCTTTATTAATTACACGACACTCAAGCTTGAAAAAACAAAAGTTAAAAATTTAATCATTTAGTTATGATATTCTTTTGATATAAACAAATGATTACCGTTCCAATGGAAAAAAGAAAAAAAACCAAATTGATTATTTTTCTAACCAAAAAAAAAATATCATAGCTAAATGAAAAATCTAAAGTCGAGAGTAAAATTTTAGTTTCGAGTTCGAGTGCTTGACTAATTAAAAGGAATTTAAGTAGTTTTACAAGATTTAAATTTTAAGGGTGTTTTAACTTACAAAAAGCTAATGTAATTTTACATGCCGCAAAAGTAACTTTGTGATTAGTCTGTCAGAAAATATTTAGAAAGACTACATCAAAGTCTTCTTTTTTTTTTTTTTTTAATTTTAAAAAAACATTATTTCTTTAAAGGAAAAGATCATATTGGGAAAAAGGGTGGAGAAATGAAAAGAGTCCTCCCGTCATTACCGGAAGAAGAGTGGCACTACCGCAGTGGCTGGTTTGGTACGATTCAAGGATAATCCTCCACGTGGGTGCAGCACTACATGATTATTGGAACTAGTATCCTCCAAGTCCAACGCTTGCGCATGTGCTTGCCTAGAATACAAAACCCAGATTTCGGAATGCCAATTGGCAAAAACCCATAGCCATGGCCATGGTGGACCGTCACCATCATCGCCACTCCCAGATNAGTTATGAGATTGGGAACCCGAAACATGCGCCGCTCCCCTTCTTACCTTCTATCCTGCGTCGCCGCATTGGCCTTCCTCTCCCTCACCGTTCTCGTCCTCCACAAGGTCCGCGCGCTCCCACTCACTTTTATGCATATAGATAATTCGGCTTTTTGTCTGATTCTGATTCATTGGGGCATTTTGTCGAACAGGTTGACGACTTCGCCACCCAGACGAAGACCGTCGTCGGCCACAATCTACAGCCCACGCCATGGCACCTTTTCCCGCCAAAAACCTTCTCCGAGGAGACTCGGCAGGCGCGTGTCTACAAGATCCTTCATTGCTCTTACCTCGCTTGTAGCGGCTACACCACCAAAAGTTACGCCACAGAACGGCGTCGTTCCGCTTCCGCCGACGCGGCGAGTCAGAAATGCCCCGAATTCTTTAAGTGGATCCGTCGGGATTTCGAACCTTGGTCCCGTGCAGGAATCTCGAAGAGCCATTTGAGGGAAGCCCAGGAATTCGCTGCGTTCCGGGTTGTGATAGTTGGGGGGAGACTGTTTGTTGATTTGTACTATGCGTGTGTGCAGAGCCGAGCCATGTTTACGATCTGGGGTTTGTTGCAGCTTCTTAGAAGGTACCCTGGGATGTTACCTGATGTTGATATGATGTTTGATTGTATGGACAAGCCCAGTATTAACCAGACTGAACATGGGTCGATGCCATTGCCACTGTTCCGGTACTGTACCACTAAGGCTCACTTTGACATCCCTTTTCCTGATTGGTCCTTCTGGGGTTGGTAAGATTCATAACTTTCTGCTTTTCTCTTTTATTATTATTATTATTATTATTCCCGTACTTTTCAAGAAACTTATATCTTTATTGTATTTTTCAGTTTTTACATTCTTATGCTCTTAAATCGATTATTGATGTACATCTTATTAGGGTTTATATCAATATCGGCTGATATTAATTTCTTCACGTCGTATGCATGAGTGGCACCAAACCCCGTCTGATTTGCTTTATCATGAGAAAATTATGGAACTTTGATAATTAAGATTAAGATTTGTACTACAATCAGTTAATATATGGATAGGCTTACCAATTTAGTTAGGAACAAAGTTTCATTTTTCATTATGGGATATGAAGTTCTCAGTCTTCAGTTGGAAATGCATAAACACATACATGGAAATGTAACAAATTCAAATGATCAGCTCATCCCATCAAACCATTCATGATAGCTTCTTTGTTATATACACTCGAAACTTGAAAAATGATCTTCAACAACTGGTGTTGCATTTGTTAACCTATCTGGGTTATTGATGCCTGGAAATGATTTGATCAGTACTCACTGTTTTTATGGTGTATAAAATTTCTTGTATAGGCCTGAGACAAATCTAAATCCATGGGATGAAGAGTTCAGAGACATCAAACACGGTTCTCAGAAAATGAATTGGACAAGGAGGTGGCCCCGTGCTTTCTGGAAAGGAAATCCAGATGTTGGTTCCCCTGTTCGCACAGAGTTACTAAATTGTAATCACTCCAGGAAGTGGGGAGCGCATATTCTGCGACAGGTTGAGTTAACGGATACTTTTGTGACTTGAACCTTGGAGGTACGCCTAATACCTGAAAAACAGCAATTCTCTGATGTCTTCCTCTTGTTATAAATAAAGCAGGATTGGTCAAAAGAAGCAAAAGAGGGTTATGAAAAGTCCAAACTTTCTAATCAGTGCAACTATCGGTAAGTACACTTCTAATTTGATGCCTTTTTACGAATTCAAAGATAACATCACATATTTGAGTCCCTCGACATCCTTCATGGATCTTGGCCATGTCTACAGACGGTGTTGTTTATCCATAAGATTGTGCCCCACTGCATTCCTTTTCTTCTATATTGGCTGAAGATGAAATTATGGATTGGAAGAACCTGGTCCCCCTCTATGAATTACTTTCTTTAACGGGTTTCTATAAACATTGCACTAGTATGCACAATCGTCAAGCATTGAGCTACAAGTAGATAACTATTTCCCATTCCCCTCGCTTATCTCCTTCCTCTTTTATGCTCTTGCAGGTATAAAATCTATGCTGAAGGCTATGCTTGGTCCGTGAGCCTGAAATATATTCTTTCTTGTGGCTCTCTTGCCCTAATAATTTCCCCACAATATGAAGATTTTTTCAGCCGTGGTCTCATCCCCAAGAAAAATTATTGGCCCATCTCCTTTAGTGATTTGTGCCCATCCATAAAATACGCTGTTGACTGGGGCAATGCTCACCCATCTGAGGTATGGCTCCTTTCTTCTCTGATATTCAGTGGTCTTTAACAATGCTTGTCAATTGATGGATGCTCACTGACCTTTTCTGAATTAGAATTGAACTGTTAGGTGTTTTTACATTATAAGAAGCTATATTTAGCTGTAGTTAGTAGTCGGTGTTAACACTTGACAGTAGTTGTAATTAAAATTCCAACTTGTTCAATGTCACATTGCTGTTATTTCTCTACCACAATTAAAAACTATGGCAACAACAGCTACACGTACTCAGGGCTATAATGGCCACAAGAACATTACGACATCCACCTTTGGTTCAGCAATAGGATTACTCTCCACCTCTTTTGGTCAAATTGTCCCCCGCCCCCCCTCTCTTATCTTTATGGAGATTTTTCTTTCACATTTTTTGAAGTCATGAGTTGATGCTTGGATACATTTCCCTACTGCAAAAACAGGCTACAGCAATAGGAAAAGCGGGGCAAGATTTTATGGCAAGCCTGAGCATGAACCGAGTCTATGATTACATGTTTCACCTCATCAAAGAGTACTCAAAGCTACAGCATTTCAAACCAGTTCGACCATCTTCTGCGCTGGAAGTGTGTAGTGAATCCCTGCTATGTCTCGCCGATGAAAAACAGAGACAACTCCTGGAAAAATCAATTGCATACCCTTCTCCATCCCCGCCTTGTTTTCTCTAGGCTTCAGACAGTAATCTCACCGAGATTTGAGTGCAGCAATGATGGAAAACAATCAATGATATAGAAATACATGAAGCGGAAAGCGTATACATGCACTAAAAATTAACAATTTTGTTGTTTCTGGCTTTCCCTTTGGTAGGTTCGTTTTCTGTTTAGGGTATGTGTAGCATTGATATCGTCATTTACTTGGGGTAACTCACATTTCTTCAGAAAGCACAGATTCACCCTGTCTGGAGTTTGATTTTTCTTGGAATCATGATATGGAATGATGTTTCTTACCCTGCCCTTATCTTATTCATCGTATTTATAAATGAGGAAAAAAATTTCATGGGTCCTATGTATTGAAGATAGAAAAAACAAGAGCAAGAGCTACTGGCAGTAATTTGTGTTGATCAAGCTCCTGTGCGATCAATGGCGGCCGTTTTTTCTTTTAGGACAAGTTTATTGGAATATTTTATACCAAGAATAGGTAGGCCTATAAAGTGACAAAAAGAAAAAAAAAAATCAAAAAAATCAAACTTTCAGGTTTTCAAAATTTTATTATCTCCACTAGTCAGAAAAGTGTGTGCAAGATGTACATGGGACTTAAAAAAGAAAAGAAGGGTCTGGAAGAGAGAGTGATGGAAGTGATTGTCTATATGAAAAAGAATCAAGTTTCATCACAACCTCTTATTCATGGTCGTCCTCACCCACCCACTAGCCACAGCAAAATTAATACAAAATTAACAAAGAGAATCGCATTTGGTCATTTTGGATGGCCAATAAAATTTATATGTGGAGGCCTAGTGCTACTGTGCTAGTGGGATTGGATTTTTGGACTCTAAAAAAAAAAAAAGACCAAAAAAGAGAAAAAAAACGAGCTGTTTCTGTTTTGTCCATATAAATTTGACGGAGATTTGTGTGGAAACCAGTACAAATTGTAAACGAGCGGCCTTCCTCACTGCTCGTATCTCTCCCTTGTTTCTGTCATTGTTGGCTGATTTTCTCCCAGGAAAAAAAAATCATTAAGAAATTTCATTATAATAATACTACTTGTATTATAACTGATTTTCCCCCAATAAAAGAATATTAGTTATATTATGACTCCCTTAAAAAAAAGTAATATTATGACTGTTTTCCCAAATTGAAAATTAAAATCAATAACGAGAAATTATGATTATAATACTAGTTATCTTTTGACTTTGACTTTGGCAATTTCTGAGGGTAGGCCACTAAATCAGTGTTTAAGGAGTCGTGATGCGTTTGACATTATGATTTCTCTATGGGCTCCATTGCTGTTTTCTTTTAATTTGACGTGTCCACAATGTATTTATTTATTATTGAATAATTTAATTAATAAAATTCTAAATTCTAAATATAATTAGACACTAAAACACCCTAATATCTTATAATATTACTCTTTTAATTTTCCTTAAATTACTCTTTTAATTTTCCTTGTCAAGCAGAGCATCCTCAATTTAATCTCGTTTTGTTCAAAAGTTTAATACATATATTTATATGTATATATAAAATATTTTAGTATTAACAATTGAAAACACATTTGAATATTTCGGTTTGGAACTTTGATTAATAAAACTTTGAAAGATCCTTAAAATTTAGAAAACTTCAAGAAAATAAGCAAATTTTCTCAAACATGTTTGGAAAATGTTACATGAATCATATGTAATAATCTAGAACATGACAATCAAAAAAGTAATAAAAAAATTACTTTTTTTCTATGACAAAATAATTCAGTTTTATTGATTTTGAAGATAATACTGTTTAGTTCGCTTAAAAAAAAAAAAGAAAATAATACTCTTTTACAATAAAGGTAAAGAAAAAAGTTTATTTTCAGTAACACAGTTACAGTTGGATTAGTTTAGAATATTGACTAAAATGAAAAGAAGATTATCATGCGAATATTATTATTTTTCTTTTATCTAAATACTTGATAAACTATTATATTTATTAAAAATATCATCTCAATTAACTCATTTTTGCCAAACAATTTCCACTGCATCAAATTCAACCTCATCTCACTTTTGCATGTTTTTATAAACGTATCTTTTCAATTAATTAATTATACAATATGGCCGTAAAACTTGTGGATTGTTTATTAATTTTTTATAGTATTAATATTAAAAAACAACAAATAAAAAAATCTAAAAAAAAAAAAGAGAGAGAAAGATTGGACCAAAAACGAACCACTGGTAACCCCTAGCCACTTATATACACCCCTGAATATCCACCACCTTTCCCTCATTCTTTCCTTCACCATCATCTTCTTCTCCTCTCTCTCTCTCTCTCTCTGTCTTATCCTCCATCTTTAGGGTTAGTTTCAACCTCCTTCTTCTTCATCCTAATGGCGGACACCGGAGTAGTCACCGTGTACGGAAACGGCGCCATATACGAAACGGCCAAGAAATCGCCGTTCTCGGTGAAGGTGGGCCTTGCCCAGATGCTTCGCGGCGGCGTCATCATGGACGTCGTGAACGCCGAGCAGGCCCGTATCGCGGAGGAAGCCGGGGCGTGCGCCGTCATGGCCCTTGAGCGGGTCCCCGCCGACATTCGGGCCCAGGGCGGCGTGGCCCGGATGAGCGACCCCCAGCTCATCAAGGAGATCAAGCAGGCCGTGACCATCCCGGTCATGGCCAAGGCCCGCATCGGCCACTTCGTCGAGGCCCAAATCCTCGAGGCCATCGGGATCGACTACGTCGACGAGAGCGAGGTCCTCACGGTGGCCGACGAGGACAACCACATCAACAAGCACAACTTCCGGATCCCCTTCGTCTGCGGCTGCCGCAACCTCGGCGAGGCCCTCCGCCGCGTCCGCGAGGGCGCCGCCATGATCCGCACCAAGGGCGAGGCCGGGACCGGCAACATCATCGAGGCCGTGCGCCACGTGCGCTCCGTCATGAGCGACATCAGGGTCCTGAGGAACATGGACGACGACGAGGTCTTCTCCTTCGCCAAGAAGATCGCCGCGCCCTACGACCTCGTGATGCAGACCAAGCAGCTGGGGAGGCTCCCCGTCGTGCATTTCGCCGCGGGGGGCGTGGCGACCCCGGCGGACGCGGCACTGATGATGCAGCTGGGCTGCGACGGTGTGTTCGTGGGCTCCGGGGTGTTCAAGAGCGGCGACCCGGCACGCCGGGCCCGGGCCATTGTGCAGGCTGTGACCCATTACAGCGACCCGGATGTCCTCGCCGAGGTGAGCTGCGGGCTGGGCGAGGCCATGGTTGGGATTAACCTCAACGATGACAAGGTGGAGAGGTACGCAAATCGTTCTGAGTGAAGGGAATTTTGATGGTTATGATAAGGAAAGGGAAGTGAACAGAAGTGTTTGGTGAGGCCTTGGGATGGAGAAAAGGTCTTTTTAGACAAACATATATTGATTAAGTTAAGCCATTATATGCCAAGGAATAGTTTTGCTTCAATTAGCTGTCGTTTTATCTCCAACGTCTAGTGTTGGTTCTTTGTCGTTTTGTTTTTAGACTTTGTTTCTTTTTTCAATTCTCAAAAGCATAGACATGTTATTAGTTTTTCTTTTTGTAATTCTTGAATTGGTTGCCATTGAAGCATGAAGTTCTTTTTTTATTTTTTATTTTTTATGTTAGCATATTGTTGTATGTGTGTGAATATATATATATATATATGTATGTATGTATATTGTTTATTTATTGTTGTTATTAGCAAGCAGTACAGATTGATGTGGACGCCATAGCAGGTTGGTTTGTTCTTCTGAACTTTCATATTTTTTACACTCGTAACGGTGTGGACTCGGTAGCATCTCTGAATTATTTTGGTTGCCAGTTTAATATAGATTGTACTCTATAAGCTTGAATGGTCAAGCTCATGGTTTGCAATCACGAGGTCCAGACTCTAGGTTGAGCAATTTTCCTACCTCCCAGGTTCATTGGTGGACCTCATATCAAGACAAATCATATCATTCGTCTCATTATTTTGGGTACTTTGTTTGATTGACGTTTCTGTTTGATGATAACTATATCATTAAAGACCTCAAACTATGAGAGAAACCAGTCTCCCAATCGGTTCAGAGTTCGGACTCTCCCCTCTGCATGTACACATTTTGTATATGATGATTAGCGGGTCAAATTTGTTTCTGCTACTCGTTAGTTTAGTCCTTTAGACACTGGTTAGAAAACAATGTTCTATCCTTAATTCAGGCGCTGAACTCTCTGCTGTTATCACTCTGTGATTTTATATAGTTCGTGTAAAGGATGTCTGCTGGTAGCTTACTCTTTTGAAAGATGTAATCCAGGAAATATACTTATATAGCTAGATTTGTTCGCGTTTTATTGATGTAACTCTACTTAGTCTAGTGTTTCTTGGATTGAATTATAGATATTCTTTTGCACTCTCTCAATCTCATTGTTTGACAAGGAAATTCACTATTTAGTTTCACGTTTTAAAGATATAATAAATTATAATAGAATCTGCATTTCAAGTTATAGTTGAATGTACGCTCCAAGCCTCTAGAGTGTAACAGAGAGCTCTAATAAAGAGCTAAAAGAGAGTGAATTTAGTATTTCCATAACCGGATATATACTATTAAAACCAGGTCCTTTTTGTTGTGGTAGACATCTGATCTTCGTGTTATATGCTACGGCCATGAGAACATGCTGATCCTCTCTGAACCCCTTGGTCAAGTGAAATCTCTTTTACGGTCCTTTTGGTGTCATATTGGCCGGATTAACGAACAAGACTGGGACTTCGGAGGTTTATGTGCAATTCTGATCGTATTTTTAACGTTTGGGCTTGTAGTCTCGTTTTCGCCTCTGCAGCCTTTGTGGACACGAATTTTTTTTGTACAGTTTAATAAATATCTTTAGTTACTAGTTTAAAATAATATTTTTATTAATTATTTTTTAAAAATAGCATGCCTATTCCAACCTATTTTTTAATTTTTCTGCTAAAAATGTCGTAGGCCTGATTTCCTATATGAATAAATTAGGTGAATATTATTCTCTTTTCCCGTAAATTTTTGACAATCTTGACTGATAGATTAATTAGATAATTATCATTTTTTTTAAATATTTAACTAAATTTACCACCACTATTAGATTTTACCACTTTTAGGAGGGAATTAGTCAAGAATTTGTCAAGATTGCTACTGACGTTATGAATCTGTCAAATTTGTCAAAAATTCATTTTAAAAAATTGACAAAAATTCATTTTAAAAAATGATATGATGGTAGATTTAATTAATGAGAAAAAAAAATGGTAATCGCCTAATTTATTCCTTATATATATTCTCACAATTTTAGAAATTTTTAGAAAATAAATTTGAAAAATGCAATGGGCTGTGTTTTTTCAGATTCGGTATGATTTTTATTAAAAAAATACAATTTTTAAAAATACTTAGAAAAATACCATTTTTAAAAAATGATAACAGTAACAAAGGTGTTATATGGAAACCATTTTGAAAATGATACTTTTCTAAAAATTTTTTAAAAGGTAATTATTTTCTAATACAAATTGTATGGAAATTAGAAGGAAGAAAAAAAAAGAAAGAAACTTGACCTCCCTATCTTTGTAATTCTTTTGGGTTTTTATAGGTAAAAACATTGAAAACCCTTATCTATCTTATATGGGAAATTAGAATTGGTGTCATTTACTTACAATTTCTCACCTTTTAACGACCAACTATCCCCAAGAGCTTGTCCAGTACCACCGATATTTAAAAGAGAAACTTTGATTCTTTTTTTTTTAATAATAAATTTTCAAGAAAATTGAAAAATCTAAAATTTTGAAATTGTTTGAAAAAATTTGGATTTTAATTAGTAAAATACCATTTTTAAAAATATTTTTTAAAAAATACCACTTTTTTTATTAATTGATGAGATATACATTGTAATGATTTGACCAGTTATCTCAAATAACTAAATTGTTTCCCCAAGTAAAGACAAAGTGGTATTGCTCTAAATATTTATTTAAAATGCTATTTTTCTAAAATAAGCAAAATTAGTATTTTTCAATGGTATTTAGGTAACCAATTTCCTTATTTGGACCTTGAATTTTGTAAGAAGGCTCCTTAAAAATGCATCCCCAGTGATGATTCGAACTTGCAATCTTCAGATCATGAGCCTGACCAGTCAACCAATTCTTTAACCCTTCTCCTCCTGCTTCTTCGCCTTGTCTTTCTTTCACTATTATACTTTGTTTTAATATATATATATATATATATATATATATATATATATATATATATAAATATATATAGGGTTATTAGATAAATAAAAAAAATACCTATTAGATTGAGAACCATATATATATATATATATGGTTATCTTTTATAGTCAAATATCTCATTATATGTATTTTGGACACTTAGTATGTCTATTTAAATACTGACGGTACTAAATATATATATATATATATATATATATATATATATATATATATTAGTACGAGGTAATATCATATTTTATATTTGGTATATTTATTGATATACATTTTGCTACATTCTTTGAAATATGGTGATTAACTTAAAACGGGTCACAAAAATTGGTCATTTTGTGATAAGCCTTGTTTGTAACCATCAACATGACTTTTCTAAAAGCATAAATTTCGTCACTAGGTTACTAATATAGTAATTACTCGCCTCTAATATCGTGCCATAAAAACTACTCGAAGAAAAATCGTTTGACCCAAAACACTACTAGTGTGATCCGTTTTCCCAAATTATTGGTCTTCAATGGGTTATGTTTAATATAGGTTGAAAAATTGATATGGGACTACCTTATTAGTACATACATCATACCAGAATAAAAATAAACGAAAAAGAGTTTCGATCGCTTAAGAAATTACTAGATTCCGAACTGTTTTGTTTTCTAAATTATATCTTGGTTGATAACTGATAGTTTAATATTTCAACATTACTAGCTTTTCTTGTTTGTTATAATTGGCATAGCAGACTACAGTGTACTCTTTAAGGTGTCCCACGTATGAGCTTTGGAGTTTGACTGACCGCTAGTGATCTGTCTCATATTTTATTGCCTGATAGTAAGCGTTTTGTTTCAATTTTCAATTAACATTAAAATCATCTCAAATGAAACAATGTATAAATTTAACGATTTAAAATCGAATTTTGCACGTTTTGCCATTATAGCTATAGACTTATTTAGTAATATTGATGGAGATTTTGTCAACAAAATAATCAGCGAATTCGACTAATTTGTATACAGTTTTTAGATATTATATACAATTTTCGAAAAAATAATGAGAGTAATTTTATAGTAGTTCAATCCCAAAAAGATGACATACGTTTATTGTAGTTTATTATGGAGAGAGTGTATACAACGTTATAATTTCAACTCAACAAATGAGTGCATTTATGAACTTGTCTATAATATGACTGAGGTCTCCAATTTATAGATAGAGATTCTTAGTCATTTACAACAGCATGCATTATTTTAGGTGATAGAGTTATCCCAAAATAATAAGATAATTAAATATTATTCAATAATTATCTAAATATAAACAAATTATCTATATTTGAATAAATTATCATAATTTAAATAAGAATTATCCAATTATTTGTTGAGTTATCTATCTTCTAGAAGAATCTGTCGTAGTTACATACACTTGGAGTTTCAGCATATCAAATTTGTTACTGGCTCTTAATTCGCGTGTAAGTGGTAATATGCTAACTAACTTTGTGTAAGCTATCTAGATAGCTTTACATGAGTAAGCTAACTTTCACTCAATTGAGGTAACCATTTGTTAGTAGATAAAAATGAGCTTACATAGTTGAGATCGCATACACTTTTTAAGTTACAGTTAATTACAAGTCTCATGTTGAAAGCTGTAAGTTCTTCATATTTTGTACGCACTCTATATTTTGTGCGCACTTTATATTTTGCGTATGCCCCATATTTTATATGCACCTTTTCTATAGCTTACATTATTAGCACACAACATTTGCCCTCTAGCTATCAAGTACTTCTCTGAAGTCTTGGGAGCTAACTATTTTGAAAAAAGAAGCACACAAAAATAATTTTATAAAACGCATGCCATTAATTTGATGGTGGACTATTATGCACGTAATAGGTGAATACTTTGTCCACATTTGTAACTATAACAATCTTGAGTTGTGAGCAATTTAGCACAATTTTATGTTCCGCTAGATTTTGATTGCTAGTTGTTTCCAATCTTAGGTCGCAAGCTTGTGACCTTTGACTACTCGCCATTTGTTGTGGATGCTTGCAAGCCGAATCTTGTCTACCAGACTGTGTTTGCCTATTCTTCGTGTCGAGGTTGCGAGCTTCTAGGTCGTTAGCTGCTGACGGGTAGTAAACAAAATATATGTGTTGATTACTAGTTTAGGGGTATTATGAATCCTGCTTATTATGTTTTCTTGAACACATAACTCGCATCTATTCATGAACTATTTTCCTTTGTATTGTAGTAGTAGAGACCTAACTCACCAATGTGCACACCTAATAATAGTTGCTCCCATTTGCTCATTCGCTTACACATGTTATCATTTCTTGTAGATATTTATCTGTGAACGATACTCGAGGGAAAGAAGTTAGATCGTGCTAATTCTATCAATGAGTTCTCGAATGTATGTCGATGCTTTCGTCATTTATATACCAAAGAGAGCTTAGTTTGCTATAGCTTCCTTCTTGAGGTTCCTACCATATGTGAATCTGAGTTAATTGTTATGTTAGCTAACATATATAACATTTGAATGTAGGTGTGGACAAGCTCAAACTTCATCCCAATCCTCACATTTCCACTTGTTGTGATTCTAATTCTTCTCTATGTGCACTTGCTTCTAAAGGTGTACGCCCTATAGCTCCTTGCCCCCTAGCTTCTTGCCAATCAAACCCTTAGGAAAAAAAAGTTGCTAATAGTTAGCCCGAGACGCACATGCTTACCCGTCTATCGTGAGGAAGGGACTATCTTTACAAAAACAATCACAACCCTTCCAATACGTCTTTACTATTTCTTTGACTTCCTTTATCGAAGCCATTAATCAGAAAACATGGTTAATTGCATATAGTATGAATGGATTTGAAAAGACGAGATCAACTTTGGAGAAGATTTTGTAGGTGCGTGCACATCAAGCTAGCTATCTTTCATTTGATATGCAATTTAATGTTTGTTTGTGAATTTACATACTGTTTCATCCCTTTTTGTATAGGTTGCCACCTTATTTTCGTTCCACACCATCTTTGCTGTATTGAAAAATTATGATATTCTAAGGGAGAAAATGGAGCAACTGAGGAAATTTGAGGATGCCAATTCCACTTCTAACAAACTTGCTAAGGAAAAGTCTTCAATAACGACAACTTATCTGAAGCTCATAAAAAGGAGATAGACTGCCTCTAGGAAATTATTGAGGAGAAAGAGTTTACCATAAAAAAGAGAGGTAATATAAGTAGTCTGCTTCTGAATGAAGCCATGGATACCATAGCAATGTGGAAATCAATGAGCAAGCTGGCGAGGAGTATGCGTGAGGAAACTTTTTCTAAGAAATTATTTTTTGTTTTTTTGTTTTTTTTCTTACCGTAGGTGTAAGCTATACATATCTTCTTGCATAGGGTGTAAGCTATTTTCCTGCATGCATGTATGTTACACGTATTTCCTTTTATAGGATGTAAGCTATCTCCTTACATACACCTTAAAATATTTAATAGTAGACGATATATTCACTAGTGAGTAGACATTCAAGTAGACAATGAACCAAAGCTTTTATTAGTGTATTGATGATACAACTTGGTTATATCAAGACTTACGTGTTTATTATATCATACAACTTGACTTTTATTCTCCCTAAGATTCAGTATATTTATCAATATTTATCCTCCGCTTGTGACTATAGTACACATTGCATCAGTAATGGGTATTGCATACCTACTACTGCATGCAAGTTTTTACCCAAGTTTATATAAAATGTGCACGTCTTTTGGAGTATTCTTTACTCTTTTGTACCCCCTAATTTTACAGTTGATTATGATAAGCGAAAAACTTGTTATAGAGAACATGAAAATATGCCTCTAATAGAAATTGTCTTCCGTAGGCACAAGCGAATTCATAACCCATAGGTATATAGTCAATATCATAACACGTAGTTACGGCCGAAATTGTGGGTTGTTATCATATGTAGAGATATGTATACAAATGTAGAAATATGTGTGCGCATATTGAATAATTCAAATCTTTATTAACTCAAAGATGATTTATACTTTGTAGAATAAGAAAGCTTGTAGAAAAATATAATACAACCTAAGTGCAATTGTCCACTAAGTTGAAAGTAGAAAAGAAAGTTTCTTAAAAATTTAAAATAAAAGATTCCTAAAAAACTTGTAAAGAAAAGTGTAGCGATTACTAATAGTAGCGACGTGGATGATTTGTGTTACAAACTCTAAGAACTTGTTCACCATCTAATTCCTTTATCTTGTATGTTCTAGGTCGCATAATGCTTGCAGTACAGTATAGTTCTTCCTATATTGGTCGAAACGCTCCCACTCTTTGTCCCTTAGTATCGAGAAAAAAAGTTTTGAGGACCAGGTTGCCAACTTTGTAGTGATGTTCTCTTACTTTGGAGATGAAGTAGCATGCAGAATGTTGTTGGCAAGTTGCAACTTATAGTTGAGCATTGTTTCTGATTTAGTTGTTTACCAAGCGTTAGTGCTTATGTAGACTCTTTCTCATCTACCTGCAAGTCAATTACTTCCTCAATAGGTCTAGAAGTAAGTTCCTCATCATTTGTTCACGGGTTGAGGTTATCACCAACTGATTCTTTACTTACATTTTTGCTTTCAACTACGAGGATCTGGTTCACTATTTTACTTTTTAAGGCTATCTTTATAGTTTTATTATAGCATTCATGAGCTTCATATTGGCTTCCTTGCACGTATCCTATTTCCTTTGGTGCTGTGAACTTTATAGTTAGGTAGTAGATAAACATAATTGCTTTCAGATCCTTCAAGGTAGGTTGCCTAATCATGGCGTTGAATGCAGATGGATAGTCAATACCTAGAAAGTCAATCGTAGCAGTGACCTTGCGAGGTGCATCATTGACTATCAATGGAAGGGAGATAGCTCCTCGAAGAATGAGGAAATTTCTAGTAAATCTGTAGAGTGGGCTGACGACTAGTCTAAGAAAGTCTTCACTTAGCCTTATCTTCTTTTATGCATCAAAGTAGAGGATATCTACTCTACTACCATTGTCAACAAGCATCCTATAGAGGTTATTGTTTCTCATTTGAGCTTTGATCATAAGGCGTCATTGTAATGATGTGTTTTGGTTGACCTTCTAATTACAATATATGACAAAGTAAACTATGCCCTTTAATTAAATTAAAATTTTGCAATCTTAACTACTCCAACCCAAAGGGTATAGCTGTAATCTAAGAAATTAATATGACTATAACAATTTAATTAGTGGCGCTCTGCTCTAGCTGAAAGCTCGTTTACACCCAATGATGAATGAGAAACTGTATGTAGAAATATTTTTTTTTTCCCATTGTTATAAACTTGGGATTTGGCTTTGGATATAAGTACTTAATTAATCCGCTAAAGTTGTTTATAATTTAATCCAATATTGTTCTAGATATAACTACATACTCATCGATTTGGATTGCTTTTGCTCGCACTAAGCTGACATATGTGCTTACGAATGGAAGCATGCAGTTTCACATGTAGATATTTATCATATATGAATGCGACCAATCGAGAATCTTAAATTACTAAAAAGTTTCTACTTTTGGAGAAATCCGTTAGTGGGAAGTACGTAAAATCTTTGATATCTTTCTCATGAAGAATAAGTATCCGGTTTTGGCACAAACTAGATCAAAGCGTAAACTATATGTATGTGTATATATGTGTAAATGTATATGACTAGATCGATGGGTGACATGAACGTGCACTCGCACTACCAACGTTGCTTTCTCCTCTAACTCATATAACTCACAACCATTCATAATATATGTTGCAGTCCATAGATTTAATCGTGCCAAGTATATATTTGTCGAAAACAGATACAAAATTCTACTGCTTTTCTTCTTGGCTAGAATATGCTAGTACTGGTCCACTATCCAAGTATATATTGGTCCCCAAAACCTCAAAATGTACGTGTGCATTTGTATTGTAAAAATCCGGATTTTTAGAAGGGTAAATTGGTCTTTTTACAATTTTGGAAATAAAATAGTAAGGGATTTAAATGAGAAAATTTTGTTGGAATTAGGGGCAAAAATGTAATTTTTGTAGGGATAAATTTGTAAAAAATTTAAAATTTGGGGGCCAAAGTGTAATTTTGAAAAAATTACACAGTGCCATAAGATTGGGGCCATGTGACCCACTCCCATTTCCCCTCTCTCATCTCCCCCGATCTCTCTCTCTCTCTCCTTCTCTCTCAGTTGAACATGGCGACCACTGCTAACGACCGCCTCCAGCCACTATTGACAACTGGGACCAGCCTCGAATTGGTCGCCGCCTCACCAGGGGCCGCTAGCCAGACGTGCAGGGCTGCCGGATGCCTCTATCATCGGCAAGAGGCCATTTTGTCCACTAAAGAAATCAACTCCTGACATCGATTTTGGCCACCTCTGACTAAGTTCTTGGGCTCCGCAGATTTGCCTCGTCACGGGGGTTAACATGGTATGTGTTTCATGACTCGAAAATCTCCTATTTGAATTCTATCATTAGAGGTCATTTTTGAGGTTTTAGTTTTGAATGTTGTTTTAGTTTTGAATGTTGAGTTTTTGATCGGACCGTTAAATTATGAAATAAATATTATTTTTAGAATATACTCGTAAATTAGTGAAGAATGACATATATATTGACTATGTTTAGTGACGAGCATAGAAAACAAGATCATACAGAACATAATTCATCTCATTTTGTGTACCGAAGGTCAAGTTTCATTTGACTCTGAATTGAACAAATTATATTATTAACTTAACTAATTTGGGTTATAGAAATTCAATGGTAGATTCTGTTTCTTAATTTGAAGATTCATTGGAAAAACGACATTTCAAAACAAGTAATCGAGAGTTCGAAAACGACCTCTGACCCTCTGAATGACTATCAAACGACACCAAATATACTCTATAGTGTCGTATCACTACACTGTCGATGCAGGAGATTCGATTTTCTAGTTTTAATATCAATTTGCATAAAATTCAATTATGTTGTCATATTCTTGAAAAGGTGAATTTTATGGTCTTAAATAATTTTATAAACTGCCTAGTGGATATGAAATGAATATAAATTGTTATGGTATATTTGTAGATAGTTTTTATGCAGATTAAAATTTTAGAATTATCCAAAAATACAGTTATTATACTGCCAGATTTTCAAGGGTAGAAATAGTTTATTTGAGAAATTATACCACATTCTAAGTTTTGATTTAATGTGGTTACGCCCTTTGGGCAAGATTTCTATAATGAGTACTAACATGATCACGCCTGAGCTGTTCAGGCATCACGAGATACTTTGTTGGTAATTTGACCCCACCATTAGTGTAAAGTCCATAAATCTACGCGAGACTCTTTAGTTGGTAGGGTGCATGTCCTAGACCATCGATGCAAAGTCTATAGACCCATATAGAGATCCCAAACACTTGGCCATGTGTAGGTTTGGGCTCGAGATTTGAGCTCAAGGTGTTGATTCATACCGATGCATGTTGTTCTTCAATGCTACAAGGTAACGTGAGCGTAGGGCATCTGAGCTGGTTCTTATTATGAATAGGTTTCTTTTTTGGTTACTTCCACCTAGTAGGTGTAGGCATTCAGTACTCCGTCAGTCCAGTAGGTAAGGCATTTGGGTGTCCCTCCGATATTTTGGGATTAGTAATCAGACAGAGAGAACTCTCTTTTTTGATTGTTCCCACGTAGTAGGTGTAGGCGTTGATGCCTCTCTGATCTAACACGCAAGATACTTAGGTATTCCTCTGATATTCTAGGATTAGCAATCAAGCAAAGGGTACTTAATACACATGGTATGAGTTGCTTTAATTTCGTGATGAAGTTATGTGAGCTCATGGTGATTGAGTTGGTTCAGACTACATATATGTTACTATGCTTTACTTATTATACTTCCATTTATGAACTTTCTGGACTTGATTTATTCATATGATTTGATGACTATTTTTTGACATAACTAACCTTATAGGGATTTTATAAAGAAAATAGTTTTTAGAATGGTAAATTGAGTCTCTTACTAAGCTCTCAAGTTCACCCTCTCTTTTCCTTTCCTTTCAGGTGCTTAACTACTTGAGATAGTTATCTTGATAACTAAGCAAGTGTTGGCTTTTGTTGCGGTCCTTGTAATATCTGTGAAGTCACAAAGGCAAATTGGACGTTTTAAGAGTAATGGCAAAGTTGTAAATATTAAATTTTTGATTAAAATAATAAAAAAATTTGGAATATTATAATATTTTGCAACAGTGCCCAGTTTTTTATTAAAAACTCATCAGAAGTTCAAATTTCCATCAAATAGGGGCTTGAGGGCGAGAGAAAGAGAGAGAAAATACCAGATCTGCCACCACACTACCACCCGCCTCAGCCAACGCACAACCCATGTTGAAGAGCTTTCGAAGACGAATCCAACGCCACCGGTCTCGCCTCGTTTCGACGTCAGACGAAGCCGTAGCGGCCCCGCAAAGTTTCTGCCTCCGGCAAGGTTTTCCGATCACCAGAGCACCGTCTGACCTCCGTTTTCGACACCTCTGGCAAGTGAAGCTCTATCTCGCAGCCGCCGATCAACTCCAAGTGGTTTCACATTAAAATCATCTCCGGTAAGTTTTTACCATTTTTACCATTATTACCAACTATGCAAAAAGTGATATTCACGTAATTATTTTGATTAAATGATTTATTTACTCGAGGTAAATACCTGGGGTGAAATAGGGTTAAAAATTATGAATAATTACAGTTGGTAAAAGTAAAAAAGGTAACGGTAAGTGCGGTAAATAGTAGTTAAAAAAGGATATTTTTCTAATTATTTTCAAAAGGTGGTACTTATGTAATTCTCGGATTTTTGGGCCTAATTAATGCTAGGGACCTCGAAATTGAGTTCTGATTTCGAATTTGGACTCAGTGAGGTCAAGACATAAATTTTGATATAAAATATCATTATATTTCGTTGTGCAACGAAAATTGAAATTTCGTGGCACAAATTGCACTATTTTGCGTGCCATGGGCCGGTCCAGTACCGGGACCCATTTTTGATAAAGTATATATCTGACCTAGCATTTTTGGGTACTCTGAATTCAGTGGTGACCTCTATTTCTATATTTGAAGCTTTGATGAAAGAGTCACTTTTTCTAGTGGACTTACTAGGAACTAGAAATTGTCGTTTAAGCACCTGAGTGACTAGCCGGGGATTTTTCAAGTGTCATTGACCTGGTATTACTACCATATCAAGGTAGAGGTTCGATTACCTATTTTTTATATTTTTTTTGGAATTTATTTGCATTAAAATTTATTTATGAAAAATCATGATTTTACGATGGTTAAAGAAAGTATTGTTAATTGTTGAGTTATATTGGGATTGGATTGTATAAATTATTTTATACATTATTACATACTAATTTTGGGGTAAAATAGCAGTGTGTTATCCATTTTACAATAAATCCCAGAATAATACCAAGTTGGATTTTTAAAGCATAATTCGATTATTGGATGCATGGTAGCCGTGAACTGTGACATGTTGTACATACCATAGGATTACACACTTGAGTTCCATTATAGCACCGCAGTATTTTTAGGTCGCTGGCGAGTTGCTGCAGTGTTAGGTGAGAGACCTAAGCCCCTGCTCAGGTTTTTATCTGATACGCCTACGGGCAGTGTCAGGATGTTGAGTACCCCTACTATAGAGGTATTACAGGACCGTGATGGGAGGATGAAAGCTCACTTATATCCTTGTTGATGTATGATATGTACAATGATATGATTTTGATTTTGGTTTTGAATATGTGACTATTCAAGATACTAATAGATTTATAAATTTGATTTATACATGGATTTAAAGGAACTAACCATGCAGATTTGAGAAATTGCATCAATCAAAAAGGTAATAAAATTCCTACTGAGTATTTGAATGTTCATCCCTTATATTTCCCCTCTCAGGCAGTGCTCGGTATGACTTTGGAAACTCAAGAGCAGAAGATTGAGGAGTTAGTTACCGTACAGAAAATTGGTAACTATATAAATAACGTTGTTACTTATCTTGGCATAAATTAAATATTAATAGGCCCGTTTCACGGATTATGTCTGTATAACTAGTGTGTTGGATTGTGAGACTACTGATAATGATACTTTATTTGTTTTAAATAAATTTTATTTAATAATCTAAGTCTAATAGTGATCACAAAACTGTGAGAATTGTTCTTTTAAATTATTTTTGTGAATTTTTTTTAAATAACTTTTAAATTTTCACTTGTGAAATTCTCTTTCTGCCACTAGCCCGAGGTTTGGGTCGTGACAGTCTCTTTTCTATATTTGGGTTGGTATCCATACCTACTTCCATTCCTTTCCATCTCTAGTTATTTAGTAAGTGTGTTGTATCTTATAAGTGAATATATGAGGATATTGTTACCACTTTTTGAGGACTTGGAGATTAATTGGGACGTTATAGTTCCTTAGTAACATAATTTCAAAGTTTAAGTTCTTGGAATTATGACTGATTTGTGTAAATTATTTTTAAATATACAAACTCAGGAATCCATGAAATTTATTTTAATAAAATTGATGTTTTACAAAGCCAAGTTTTTAAATAATTTAAGTGGATTTTCTTGAATTTTAGTTGATCTTTTTCCCTAAATAAATGAAACTATTGAGGGATTCTTTTACCGTAAAATTTTTAATAATTTTAGGACAAAAATGTAAAATCTAAATATTTGATTTCCATCGAATTTTGTAAATTCTTTATTTATCATTATTTTACTCAAAAATTACTAAAAATCACATATTCCAATTTACAATCGTGACATGTATTATAAAGAAGATGATATACACGTATATGCATTATGATTCTATGTATGTAATTGTTTTCTGCTTCTTGTTATGCTGGTGCCCAACCTTTCTTGAATTTATTACACCAATTAGTGACATTAAATGGTGGTAGACCAACATGTCACGTGCACCCGGTAATGGAGTTTTATATGTTAAAAAGGCAAAGGTGATCTCTAAATCATGCTAGCATTTGGTGTTTAATTTTGGCCAAAAAAAAAAAGGTGGGGGTAGGGGGGAAGAAGTGCCGCTATCAAAAGGATGTTTCATAAGTAATTATTATGATTTTACCAATTAATTTGGAAAAATAGCACATGATCTTGGATTAAACTACAACTGTTGCCTACTGAAATGTGTAACGGGCATAATCTCACTTTTTTTTGTAATAAAAAAGGTAGATGACATTAGGATGGTGGGTTACTTTCCAAAGCTATTTTCATTCAAATAGACTCCCCAAAGCCGACATGGAAGTTTGAATCCTTGACTTCATTCTCTCTAAGTAAGAGAAGAACTTAAGATAGAGTGTCATGCTACTTTAACCATCCTTTTAAGAGTGCGCATAATCTCACTTAATCCGAGCAATTGAAATTTCTATATTCATTGATTTTTTTTCACTGGTGAAGTTATTAAAATATATTTTTCTTCTTATGTATTAATTTGTTGTGGCTCATTTGTTACCCACGCTCACGACTGAGGCACCCTCGGTTAGGCCATTTGGTTCAATAGTCGACGTCCACGTCCTCCTCATAAAAAGGGCAAATAAACGTTGTCATAAATATGAATGCGAATGGGGAACAGTTGGTTGGCTTAAGAGGTAAAAATACTCATTATTTAGAATCTTAGTCTTAGGTTCGAGTCACACTAGGGGTAGGCGTAGGCATGAAAGCTTATTATTCTTAATTGGGTAGGTGGGAATTGAGTAATAGTAGGTATTTTTTTTTTAATTTATAATAAGTGGAGGTCACTAGTTAAGCCTAACTTTTTTCAAAAAAAAATAAAAAAAATATATTATTCATAATCGGTTAGGGTGGAGATTGGGTAGTAGTAGATATATTTTTTTAATTTCTAATAAGTGGAAGTCATTAGTTAAGCTCAATTTTAAAATTAAAAAATTAAAAAATATGAATGTGAAATGGTTTGTTGCACCATCTGACCCCCGGATTGTCTTGTCCTTCCAAGCCTTCAACTTCGTATTTTTGGTATTTAAATCTCTAAAATACTGTTTTACTCGAACCAACAGGCTCCTGGTTATTATTATTATTTTTTTTTGTCCAAAACATGAATTTTAAAAGGGCTTCTTCCTTGTCACATGACCCCATTTTAGGGAATTTAAAGAGATAAAACTAACATCTATTTTACCCCAACTCAAATATCTGAAAGGTAAAAGAAAGTTATGCCATTTTATCTTCTTCATTACTCTGGTTATTTTTCTTATTATTATATTTTTGTAGAGTGAAAATTTGTCCATCGTTATATTTTTTTTTATATCAGAATTGGCCAACAATAAATCTAATTTTCTATTTACTTGCACAACGTAACAAAATTTATTTAGATTTATTACCTGGACAAATTCATAATTATAAACAATGATAGAAAAACAAATTTTTCGCCATAAAAAAATAACCAAAGCAATGAAAATGACAATTTTATTGAACTCTTTTTATATATTTAAGTCAAAGATTAACATGTCATCGTCGGTTTCATATTTATGTTTGATTTTACGGATAATATCAATGACAATATCGATGTCAAATATATTATAAAAAATTATTAGAATTTGTCTTAAAACATAAAATTTTCAAGTAAAACTTTAGAAACTGTTAAAACAATTGATATTGCATAATTCATACTATATTTTATTCAAAAAAAAATCTTAGATATAATATATAAAATACACATATGTAGTAGAAAAACAATTGAATTTCATTCTATAGAACAATTTTAAAATCAGAATACATATCACACTATTTCATTAAATACAATTTTATATTAATACCTTATAAAATGTAACTAGTTATAAATTACAATAAAAATAAATAAAAATCAATGATTATATAAACAGTTCAAATTCATTCAATAACAAAACAAGTTTCTCGTAGCTTGAAAATCGTAAGAGAAATGTCCGTCTTGGTCCAAACAATATCTTTCCCAAATTATGTGAGTAGTTCTGAATAAAGGCATACCCATATTAAGGCATAGACCCTCTAGATTTTTAGAAAATTCCTTATATATATATATATAATATCTATCTGAGGGAATATACTATATATAAAACCTTTTCTTCTATAGATTATTTTATTTCCATATTATATTTCATTCAAAAATTTAATTTTAGTTATTTATGCAACTTTTAATAACTAATGTATACATAATTTTGGGAATAAAAATTGATTTTAAACAATATATAAATTAAATCACGATACTTTTTGTAAATTATTTTATTTCTATATTTGATTTCTATCAAAATTAAATTATAGTGATGTCACGACCCAAACCCCAGGGTAGTGGCAGAAGGGGAAATTTTGAATTTTATTTATTTATTTTTTTTTACTCCAACCAGTGGACCTATTCCACAGTTCATAGTCACCAATAAACACAGACTAAAAAATTTAAGAAATCAAATTCTCAGATATTTAAATGAGTATCATTATTCATACCTCCATATCACACTAGAATGACATATATAATTACAGACATTCTCAAATTAACATACTTAATAAGAATGCTAGTAATATCCAAATATTTTACAAGACTTAAACTCGAGTCTTGTATTCACACTCCTAGCATTACCAAGTCTTAAACTACAAATAAAAGATAACTTCTTATTCTGCTTGTTGTCTGTCAATGTCACACTGGAATCCGCCTGTGAAGAAAGTAGGGAGGGTGAGTATAAATTGCCCAGTAGGTTACCCAATTTCCCTTTTTGGGAAAATTTTTTATAAATCTCAGAATAGCTGCATGGTTAGTACTACCAGAAAAATATTTCTATAAATATTAAGGATTTAAACCATTTATAGAAAACCATACTAAAATCAAACTAAATATCTAGGTCAAAACATATAAAAGTCTCAATTTAAATAAGTATAATGCACATCACATAAATCAACACATCACATGAGTCTTCATCCTCTCATCACAACTAGAGCAACTTATACTACATATATTGAGTACTCTCTGCCTGACATCTATCTCTGAAAAACCGGAGGGACACCTATGTATCAAATCCTACTGAACCAGAGGGGCACCGAATGCCTACGCTTACCGAATGGAGATAGTCAGAAAACAAACCCCGCGGGGGTTTACGGGCTCTCACCGAAGGCGGGTGTACTAGTCCGCCTACTACATTACCGTGATGCCTAAGATGACTCTCATGCCTGATCGTATGAAATGTGCAATATATATAAAGTCTCAAATAACCATGCAATGTTTTGACATCCTAGACATGCTCTGATTTTTAGTTAAAATCCATTTTGTACTTTAAAAATCCAAAGTACATTTTCCATGGCTTTACCAAATTCCAAGTATAAAAACTTGTACAAAATCATATTTAAAAATATCTAGAGCAGTCTACAATGTTTTACAAATTCATAGTTCATCAAAATAACTATTCAAATAATTCAATTTAATAAAATCACGAAATTTCATTTTTCAAGGTAAATTTCAATCTAAGTGAAAATAATAGAAAACAAGGAAATTGAATCCCCTACCTTGAAATAGTGATTATGTTGAGCTAACGGTGCTAGAAATATCTTCAATTGATCACTAGGTTGTTTGGACAGTTGTTTCGAGTCTTGTCACGTTCACTTGAAATGTTGACTTTTCAAACGGAGTCTCGGCTCGAGAAACAGAGGTCACCACTGAATTCAGAACACCTAAAAACGTTGGTTTAGATATAAAGTTCGTCGAAAACGGGTCCCGGTACGGAACCGGTCAAATCACGAGCTATTTTCTCGATTTTCGTGCCACTTCGGAAAATAGTGGTATTTTATATCAAACGTCATGTCCCGACTTCACTGAGTCCAAATTTGAAGTTAGAACTCAGTTTCGAAGTTCCGAACACTAAATGGGCTCAAAATCCAAAAATTATAAAAATACCACATTTTGAAGATATTTAGAAAAATACCACAATTTACTACCTTCTGGTTATCGTTTTAACACTTAAAAATCATGAGATTTCAGATTTCAAACTCCTCTATCACGTGGTATAATTCTCTCGGGAAAAATAACTCAATTCCGGAATAATTACGAAAATACCACAGAATTTAAATATTAAAATATTACTACAGTAGCCAACTTCTTACCGGAGCTGAGTTGAAGGACGAGACCGGTCGGAAATGAAAGCTGGCGTCGAGAAGATTCCAACGGTGGCGGCGGTGCGGTGATCCGACGTCGGACGGCGGCTCGGCGGAGGAAAATCCGTCGCGGCGGTGTGAATTTCCAGTCTAGATTTCTCCGGTGACAGGCGGCGGAGCGAGGCGACGGCACCGGGCGCGGCTTCGTCGGCGGCTGGGCAAGGGTGCGGGGCGGCGCGTCGGGCAAATCTGTGGCCGGAGGGGCGTCGAATGAACAGTGGCCGAGGGGGTGAAAATCGGGGGTTTCGGTGGAGAAGAAAGAGAAATTGAGGGGATTTTTATGCAATTTTTCAAAAACTGTAGCAGTAGGACACGTGGCACAATCTGATTCGACCAAAAAATAAGTTTCTGAAATTCCACTTTGGCCACAATTTTAAAAGATTTTTTTCATTTTAGTCCCTCATTAATTACATTCTTGTCCCCAATTTGAAATTTTTTTTTCACTTTTGCCCTAACTGTATCTAGACATAATCTTGTCTAGATTCAACACCAAATTTATTTCTGATTTTTATTTAATTAATCCAAAAATTCAAAATTACCAAAATACCCTTGAAGTAAAATTACTTAATTATCCTTACAATATTTAGGATTTTACAAGTGATTTCTCTAATCCTTAATAAATATCATATATTTATTTTTATTTTTTTGATTCTATCTTTTTTTTTTACTTCTTAATATTTTTCTCTTCCTTAATTTCTATCAAAACTTATTTGCTTCTAAAAGTTTATTATCAACAACTATAAATCTCATTACATGGTATTATATTATATTATGTTTAAAAATGAAGAAAAGTAAATGTTGTGTTGAATACATGTGAACTTTGAGTGTATTTATAAATATGAATATATGTATATTGTATTATGAGATTTTTCAAAATATTTTATATTTGTATTTTCTTAAGTTTTGTAATAAATATCTGGTTATGAATTTAGGATGTTTAAACACATACATATTACATAGGTAATTTTTTTTAAAATCTTATATAATTTCTTGTCTTCCACTAATGTGCAAATTATTATGTAATAAGTGGTTTCTTATAGTGTAAAATTTAATTTTTATTTATTCCCACTTTAGAAACAATTTCTAGGTCCACCTCTAGTTCTAAAGATTGTTATTTATGTGTTATATATATGTTGGTTAAAATCAGATTGTTATTTACGTGTTATATATATGTTGGTTAAAATCAAATTGTTCTTTATTAGATATTTTTTTATTACCGTTTTTATTTTATATATATATATATAAAGACTTGCAAAAAAAAATTCAACATTTCTGTTGACATTTTAAAATGTCACCAAAATTACCACGATACATCCATAAATATTTTGATATTAATTCATTTTTCACTGATAATATACCAATATCGGCATATCTACGATATTATCAATATTTTACAAATATGCGAATAAAATTATCTTTTTAGCTAATATCTACGTTGACGCTTTAAAATATAAATAATATTGCAATATTTAATCAATGGTTTGAAATAAGATAAAATGAGCGTAATTTTTGTTTATTTAAATTCTCAAAAAACCAGACCAGATTGTCACGTGAAAATTTTTTTGCTCTTTTAACATAGTTTTGGACGAAAAAGTAACAACGGACTTATGGTGCTAGTAAACCACTATTTCAAAGATTTCAACATAAAGGGTTAAATGTTGGTGACTAATACGTAAAGACATTACAACTTTAGGACCAATGATACAATTTATCCAATGCAAAAGAGCAATGCTATGGGCTGACTTTCACCGTACCGTAGAAAGAACAACGAAGACAAAAACAAAATACTAAAGATAGATTTATAAATCACCAACGTGCTTTTCGTGATCAATTTGAGTTATTCTTTAAATAATGTTATATTATACGGTGATTGTAGATAAAGTTCCTTGTGCTTCACTTGTTATTTTTTAATTATTAATTTTACGCTTTTACCGTGTCTAGTTTGGACCATAAATGATTTCTTGAGTTCATCTTGGGAACAGATGGAATGGTATGGTCTTCGATATGCTACCCTTTTAACTGTGCAATGTGATTATATGGCCCTTTTTCTAATATTTATTTTGTCACTGTGTGGGGAAGCATCTGAAAGAGTTTCTAGTTAGTAGAACAATTATTTTTTGTTTCATTGTAAAAATTAAGTCTGCTTTCATATACAGAAAATGTTATATTATTTTCTTCGTTCAAAGTTGATCTGCAATGAGTAACCTCATTTTTAGTAGTAATCTCAAACAGTATATCTCATTTATTGAAGTCTAGCTAACTCTTTCGCATGTGTTGGAGCGGTTTCTCACCAGCCGTCCACGTGTCTCTGAACCGCTGATGCTGTACTCTCCAATTATCCACGTATCCTCGCTATTCCAAAAGTGACCTGAACTCCAGGCAAGGTCGGAGAGGCGAGGGTGACCACTTGCAAAGACTCTCCGATGCTTAAGTCAGTGGCCTATCTTTGATTCAGGGTAGCAAGGAATAGTTCTATCTGAGTATGTGTTTATTTCTTGCTCATAAGCTTTTTTCATACACTTCTTTTTTATAAGCGTACATGCCCCTCTCGGGAACGCATAGCTCATATATATGTAGTCCGGAGATTGTGAACCATTCGGGTTTCATTCTCAGGACTGAGTACCTTTTTTCTCAAAATGTTTCCCAGAGGTTACGGGCCGAGATTACTGTCATCACTTCTGTATCGCTATAGCCTGGTTTCCGCCGCCTCCTATGGCTTGAATTTGTTAGGGGTGAGATTTGGTCAAATTACCATTCTGTCAGGACGGCTTGCCGCCTGCGCACGCCTACCCAAGATCGCATTAAATACTTTGTCTGGGACTAGAGTTGTGAGTTGCTTTCCAACATATTTTGGTAAAAGACCCTTGGAGCTTCCGACTCCCCAGCTGTCGAGGTAAGGGTCTGACTGGGCCGAGTCTGTCCAGGGTCTATGATGGGCTCGGCCCTAACCTCGGACGGCCCAACGGCCGATTGTGAAATCATGTGTAACCCGCGTGGCCTTTAGCTAATCACTCTCGACACTTGTCGAACTGTGAGCCCCGTTTGTGACCTGTTCTGCCACTTAATCGTCCATGTGGTGCATGATTTAGGAACAGGTCCCATAACTACCCCTATTTCCCTACTTGATGGATTCGTACCCGTCAAGTAGGGAAATCGTTTATCTGTTCCTCCAATCTGGAGGGTGCACGTGGCTCCCTCCCTGCCGACACGGAGGCACGCCATCCCATGTCACGAAATCTATTTGAATTTTGAAGTTCCGACTGTTCGGTCTCCTTTGCTCTCCCCTTTTCCAGAAAAACTCTTCGGCTCCCCCTCTATAAAAGCCGCAATTACATTCATTTGCCACTTTACTAAAATCTTCAATCATTCTAGCCTCATAAAATTCTAGGATTTCCGATTTCTTCCATTCTAGAGATTTTTACTCTTTCACTCGTATTCAGAACAATGACTTCAAGTCAAAACCAGGAATTGGGCCTGTTGTGGATTCATGGCTGGATTCACTAAGGAGACAACTCTGCCTCCCTGGTGGAGTGACGCTGCAAAGGGTCGAGGGCCCTGTGGATTGGTATCTTCGTCCTTGCACCCCCGAAGGCTCTATTATCTTGGGCAGAAAACATCTGGACTGGCTGCGATTTCCCCTTCCTCCTCTGGTCCACTAATTTTTCTCTTTAACGGGGATCCACCCGATGCAATTGAATGCAAACGGGGTCATGATTCTGATGGGGCTTTCCGCCCTGTCAGTACTCTATAATTTGCATATTGACCTGGAGGTGGTCTTTTATGCTTACAAGCTCACCCTCATCCCCAAGAAGAGTTCCTATCCTACCTTTTACCTCCAACCGCTACCGGGACGTCATATCTTCTGGGGCCTGCCGAAGTCAGATAAACAATGGGACTCCTACGCCAAGCTATACGCCGTTGGAGGGGCATGGTGCTCCCCTTTGGTAAACGGAGAGCACTTCCAAGTTCTCTCAACTTTCCTGCAGAGTAAGTACTAGGTCGTGATTTTTGAGTCTGTACCTTCCCCGTATGTTATTGCTCATGTATTTTGTCTTGTGCAGTCTCGGCAGAAGAGAACAGGTTCGAGCCGCATTTGTCGGTGGGGCGGCTCAAAGGCCTAGAGGGGATCATCATCTTCGGATCTCCCGGGTACTGCAGGCACATCCAGGCCGTCCTCAACCCCCTGACGATGAATATGATGCCTAGGATGGTTTCGTACCTTCCATTCCCTCTGGATACCTGGGTCATCATAAAGTACATGTGGAGTCGACTTGACGCCTCCACTCTGAATCGATTCCGCTGGGATGAACATGATCGGATCGCAATGGTGGGTTGGCAGGTTACGGCTTCAAGCCAACTGGCGGGCACCAACGACCTGGTGGCGCCGTCTAGCCACGAGCTCGAGGAGGCCGTGAGGCTTGTGGCCGAGGAGTGCGTCAGGCTCTGCAGGGAGGAAACCGCCGCCCCCAAGAGGGCTAGTGGTTTGTTCATTTTCGCATCCTTGAGCTTCACGGGTTGGATTGTGGCCGTGATCTAAAATATGTTATTTTTTCTTTGCAGGTTCTGAGACAGGCCCATCGGCTGACCCCTCACCCGTCAAGGGGGGAGCCGCGACACATAAGGCTCGCACTAAGGCACCCGCTGGTCGGCACCTCGTGGTACTTTCAGGAGATGAAGTGCCTGCAGTCCCCTGCTCCGACACAGGCGGACCTCCATCCGGGGGACCGTCTGCCTCACGGACCGTGCATGGGGAAGAGATGCCGCTGAGTCTGACTGGGGGGTCTGCTGCAGCAATCTCGTCCACCCTTGACTCCGGTCCGAAATCGAGCGCTATTAGCCTCGGCGGGGAGATCACCGAGCTCAGTGGAGGGGCTCCGAGATTGAAGTCTAATCTATCCTCCCCTCCCCCGGTCCCCATAAAGTGGCAACATGAGGTCAGCTCGTCTAACGAAGAGGAGGGCCGGGCGGAGAAGAGGGGCAAGGTTGCCCCCTCGTCTGATAGTAACGACGACGGGGCCACGCTAACCCTTCTAAAGAGAAAAAGGTCGGTGCGCAGCGGCCTGCCCAGAGGAGATGCAACACCTCCCTCCGTGGCCGATGGCGCTCCTGGTGGTACCAGGCTTCCTTCCGTCCCTACCGCCACTGCCTCGGGGGCATGCCCGGCTGGTGGAGAAGGTGCCCTCATAGCTAGCTGGGCGGGGCCGTGTTCCCCTGGCACGAGCGACGCCCAAAGAGAGGGTCCAGCCGCAGAGCTGGAGCTGGAGGTGCTCTCTTTGGAGAACGTTGAGCTGGTCACCAAGCATACCTTCGCGCAGGTTTGGTCCATTCGGTTGCTTCTATATTTTGCAGCATCCCTGCTAAACGCTGACCCCCCCTTTTTTATTTAACTTGCAGCTGGCCGCCATCCAGTCTTTCTACTCCTCTCGTATCAGGGATTTGACCGAGGAGCTGAGTTCCCGCTCTGCACTGGCCGAGCGCAGCGAGGCCGTCCTCGCCGAATTGAGGTCTGACTTTGACTTATATCGGAGCCTCGAGGAGGCGAGGGTCAGCAGCGTGGTGGCTAACGCTCTGAGCGTCGAGAGGACCAGATGCGAGGAGCTGGCTGAGGCGGAGGCTGGCAAACTTGCCCAGTCCGAGGCCGCCAGACTGGCTCAGAACGAGCTAAAGATCAAGGAGCAGGAATCGCAGAGCGCTAGGGCAGAGATGGGGCTAGCTTTCGTCGCTCGTGATAGGGCTGTCGATGACACCAAAGAAGCGAGGAAAGCCGAGGCGAAAGCCAAGCTAGAGGCCCATTCTCTACAACGCAGGCTTGACCGGTCTAACGAGGTAAATCGATATCTCTTCCTGGATCATAAAAATCTGATGGGTGCTCATGTGGAGATGTCTCACAAACACGGCGAGGACCTTGCCGACATTAACACTTTTTTGATCGACTTATCGCAGCGGCAAGCGGAGCTCAGGTTGGCGGCGCTGAAGGATAGGCTGGCGGACGCGGAGAAATTAAAAACGAGGTACCAGAGGCAGGTGGACGTCCTTTCTGCAAAAAGTTATAGGTCTGGCTGGGAGAATAGAGAGTTCGAAGGCCACACTGAGGTAGTAACGCCAGACCAATTTGACGATCAGAAAGGCATCGAGAAGGACCACTACTTCGTCAAGCACTATATGCAGCAGCTCGGGGATGAGATCAGTATCACGTATCTAGCTGACGTGCTGAAGATGCTTGCCGCAGAAAAGGACGGGCCCTCTACATCTGCTTCTGGTGGCATAGAGCTTATCCCCGCTTCTAGTCCGCCAGATCGAACTTCGGAAGCCCCTGACGCTCAGCCTAGTCTCGAGGTCTCAACCGGTGAGGGGTCTGGTGCGGTCATTGTATCTAGTGACGAATCCGACCCTGGCATGCCACCCTCCACCGGGGCTGGTCCAAGCATCGGGATTGGCCGCGCTTCCATGGACGGAGGTAACTAGGGTCTCTAACTTTGTACATTTGTAAAGGTGACCTTCGTTGTAACCCTCCGAATAAATAATAAGAATAGTGCAATTCTCTTTAGTCTGTTTTCTTTTTCTTTGTTGACCGCATCCGGCCGTCTGTATAAATAATTGTATGGACTCGATTTCGGACTATTAGTGAGTCTTCCTCGGGTTATGACTGCCAAGATTAGTTCCAGAGATAGGGGTGCAAACTTTGACTCATCCGGTTTCACGGAGGCATAACTCTTGTTATAACTTGTTTTGACAGAGTTCGACCCGCGCGTGTGGCTGGACTTTTCTGACCCCAAATGGGACCGTGCTCGGAACCAGCTCTAGGGATTGGTCGACCATTGTTTAGACCCGTCGTTGCAAAGGAGAAGGCCTGGGCTTGGCTCTTACCAGGAACAAACAGGGCATTATCACTCCGATGTCTCCTTACGAGTCCGTTCGCGACCTGCATCCCGTAAGTAGGGTTTATGAGTGCACACCACTATTAACCGTGCGCTTTGTATTTTGAGGACATAATAAACAGGCTTTAATCTTAATTTCTGTCTTCATGTTTGGTTTGGTACTGGACTACTTCTAACGGGTAGACTCCAAATCCGCTCACATCCTGACCATGTGCAAATAAATCATCCCCCGGGTAGATCCTGCTTTCCTTTAGCTCTTCGTGTAGCCAAAACATTCCTTAGGGGGGGTCCACTTCCAACGGGTGGATCCCGACCCTGCTTTCCTTTAGCTCTTCGTGTAGCTAAAAATGTTCCTTAGGGAGGGTCCATTTCCAACCGATAGATCCCGACCCTACTTTCCTTTAGCTCTTCGTGTAACTAAAAATGTTCCTTAGGGGGTCTGCTGGCAAGCTTTTGGGCTGCGCACCCCTTTCTTCCTCGTACGTTTTCCCAGGTCATCGGCAAGCGTTTTATTGCACGACGTGATTCCCATAGTACGATCGTTTTTGAGGTATGCTGGCAAGTTTTTGGTTGCACAGCAGTTTCCTCTTCGTACATTTTCTCGGGTCGTTGATGAGCGACGTGACTCCCATAGTACTAGCGTTTTTGAGGTCTGCTGGCAAGTTTTTGGTTGCACAACAGTTTCCTCTTCGTATGTTTTCTCGGGTCGTCGACGAGCGACGTGACTCCCATAGTACGAGCGTTTTTGAGGTCTGCTGGCAAGTTTTTAGTTGGACAGTAGTTTCCTCTTCGTACGTTTTCTCGGGTCGTCAACGAGCGACGTGACTCCTATAGTACGAGCATTTTTGAGGTATGCTGGCAAGTTTTTGGTT
>JXTB01000108.1:360434-380698 GCA_002914805.1 Parasponia andersonii | reverse complement strand
TGGTTGCACAGCAGTTTCCTCTTCGTACATTTTCTCGGGTCATCGACGAGCGACGTGACTCCCATAGTACGAGCATTTTTTAGGTCTGCTGGCAAGTTTTTGGTTGCACAGCAGTTTCCTCTTCATACACTTTCTCGGGTCATCGACAAGCGACGTGACTGCCATAATACGAGCGTTTTTGAGGTCTGCTGGCAAGTTTTTGGTTGCACAGCAGTTTCCTCTTCGTACGTTTTCTCGGGTCGTCGACGAGCGACGTGACTCCTATAGTACGAGCGTTTTTGAGGTCTACTGGCAAGTTTTTGATTGCACAGCAGTTTTCTCTTCGTACATTTTCTCGGGTCGTCGATGAGCGACGTGACTCCCATAGTACGAGCGTTTTTGAGGTCTGCTGGCAAGTTTTTGGTTGCACAGCAGTTTTCTCTTCGTACGCTTTCTCAGGTTGTCGACGAGTGACGTGACTCCCATAGTACGAGCATTTTTGAGGTCTGCTGTCAAGTTTTTGGTTGCACAGCAGTTTCCTCTTCGTACGTTTTCTCGCGTCATCGACGAGCGACGTGACTCCCATAGTACGAGCATTTTTTATGTCTGCTGGCAAGTTTTTTGTTGCACAGTAGTTTCCTCTTTATACACTTTCTCGGGTCGTCGACGAGCGACGTGACTCCCATTGTACGAGCGTTCAAGTTTTTGGTTGCACAGCAGTTTCCTCTTCATACGTTTTCTCGGGTCGTCAACGAGCGACGTGACTCCCATAGTACAAGCGTTTTTGAGGTCTACTGGCAAGTTTTTGGTTGCACAACAATTTCTTCTTCGTACGTTTTTTCGGATCGTCGACGAGCGACGTGACTCCCATAGTACGAGCATTTTTGAGGTCTGCTGGCAAGTTTTTGGTTGCACAGCAGTTTCCTCTTCGTACGCTTTCTTGGGTCGTCAATGAGCGATGTGACTTCCATAGTACGAGCGTTTTTGAGGTCTGCTGGCAAGTTTTTGGTTGCACAGCAGTTTCCTCTTCGTATATTTTCTCGGATCGTCGACGAGCGACGTAACTCCCCTAGTACGAGCGTTTTTGAGGTCTGCTGGCAAGTTTTTGGTTGCATAGCAGTTTCCTTTTCGTACGTTTTCTCGGGTCGTCGACGAGCAACGTGACTCCCATAGTACGATCATTGATTGTGCGAGTTGTGTGTATGGTCCGCAATTTTGGAAGACCCTTTTCGGTGGCAACCCGGCATGATTTTTTGCCTATGCAACTGTGGCGTGGGGTCTGTCACTGTGGGCAGACCCTTCTCCATAGTAGCCTGGAAGGATCTTTTGCCTGTGCAAATAAAACGTTGGGTCTGCCACTGTAGGCAGACCCTTTTCCGTGTGGCAGTAGATCTGACCTGTTTCGGAATCAAGCTTTTTAATAATATAAGCATTCACGTGGGCCTCATGCGTGAATAGTACGTGGGGTCTGCCATTGTGGGCAGACCCCTTTTCCATAGCAAATCAAAAGATGAATTCATGCAGCAAAAAGGGAACTTGACCTGTCTTGGGTTTAAATTTTTCAATAATATAAGCATTCACATGGTCTTACATCATATGCATGCGTCTTACATGTGATATTTTTTCAAGTGCTGAGCATTCCAAGTGTTCGGCAAGTTTTTTCCGGTCTTGAGCTCTTTCAGGACATACGCACCATTGTCGAGCGCTTGATCACCTCATAGGGTCCGATCCAATTGGAGTCCAGTTTCGAGGAATTCCTTGTTCTAACTTTCTGGACCCAATCCCCGGCGTTAAATTGTCGAGCTCTAACTTTTTTTGCGTAGTAGGATCTAGCCTGCTGGTGGTACGAAGCCAGGTGGACCAGGACCATGTCTCTCGTTTCCTCTAGGAGGTCTGTGTTGCGGCTTAGCAGGCCTTCGTTTAAGGAGGGATCTCTCACCACTTCGGAACGGAGGGTCGGGAGGCCGACTTCAGTCGGGATCACAGCCTCTGAGTCGTAGACCATGGTGAATGGCATTCTTCCAGTCGACCTCCGCTCCGTGGTTCGATAAGCCCATACAACGGCCGGTAGCTCTTCTAACCATTTGCCTTTAGCCTCTGCAAGTTCTTTTTGATATTGTTGAATATGGCTTTGTTCATTGCCTCTGCTTGACCGTTCCCCTGAGGGTAGTTCACGGAAAAGAAACTGAGCCTTATATCATACAGCTCGCACAGCTCCTTGACCTTAGCATTTTGGAACTGTGCGCCATGATCGGTGTGTATCTCTTTCGGAATCCCGAACCGACAGATTATGTTCTTCCAGATGAAGTTAATCGTGTTTGTCTTGCTAACGGTCACGTAGGCTTCAGCTTCTACCCATTTGGTGAAGTAATCCGTAGCCAACAAGACGTACCTCCTTCCCCCTGGACTCTTGGGGAGTTCTCTGACGATGTCCAGACCCCACTTGGCAAACGGCCAGGGGGTTATGTTCGAATGAAGTACCTCTGCGGGCTGGCATTTCATTGGGGTGAACCTTTGGCATTTATCAAATTTCTTAACGAATCGGGCTGCCTCTGTCATCATGTATGGCCAGAAGCACCCAGCTGTTAGAGCCTTGTGGGCGAGGCTGCGTCTGCCGGAGTGGTTGCCGCATACTCTCTCGTGGATTTCCTCCATTAGCTTTTGCGCTTCGACGGGACTTATGCACCTCAGCATTGGACCTATTGTTGATCTCCTGTATAGTCGTTCCCCCACCAACGAGTACCTGGCGGCCTTTAACCTAACCGACCTAGCTTCTCGGGAGTCCACAGGTAGGTTCCCCAATGTTAAATATTGGGTGATGGGATTCATCCACCCTTCGTCAGCGGTTCCAGTTGCGAACACATGGTGCGCAGGGGTCTGCGGGGGGTCCTCCATGCTCCCGTCTTCTAGGAGAATTTCTATGCTTCCAGCCGTACCCCCGGTTGACGCACTTTTGGCTAGCTCGTCGGCCCTCTGGTTCATTTCCCTGGGGATCGGTTCGATATTGAAATTGTCAAAGCGAGCTTTTGCCCCCATTACCTTGGAGAAGTACCTGTGCAGCCTTGGTTCTTTTACTTCAAAGTTTCCCCTGACCTGACCCGCGATCAACTGCGAGTTAATCTTTACTGCGATGTTCTCTACTCCGAAGTGCAGTGCCAGCTCAAGACCTTGTAGCAGTGCCTCGTACTCTGCCTCATTATTAGTCACCTGGAAGCTGAGCCTCAATGCCTTCTCAACTCTGAGATCCGTTGGGGTCTGCAGGACTATCCCGATACCTGACCCTGAGGCATTCATGGATCCATCGGTATAGAGCGTCCAGGCTAAAGGGGGGCAAAGTTGAGACATCTGAGATGGGTCGTGCTGCTCGTCGAAGGATTCGATTTCCACCAGAAAATCTGCCATGACCTGTCCTTTCTTTGCCACTCGAGGCCGATACTCGATATCGTATATTCCCAGCTCGATGGCCCACTTGGTCAGTCGTCCCGACAGGTCTGGCTTGGCCAAAATTTAGCAGATGGGGAAATCCATATACACGGTGATCGAGTGTGCCTCAAAGTACTGCCGGAGTTTCTTTTTAGCGTTGACCAGAGCGAGGACCAGCTTTTCTGCCACACTATATCGCATCTCAGCATCCAGGAGCATGCGGCTTATATAAAACACCAGTTTCTATTTGCTGTCCTCCTCGATGAACAGTACGGCACTGATCGCTACTTCGGACACTGCTAAATAGGCGTACAGGTGCTCTCCCTCTGCTGAGGAACCCAAGATAGAGGGATGACTCAAATACAATTTGAGATCTGTCAGTGCCCTGTCCTGTTCCTCCCCCTAGACGACAGTAGAGCTTTTCTTCAAGTATTGGAAGAAAGGTTTACATCGGTCGGAGATCTCGGAAACGAATCGGCTGAGAGCGGCTATCTTCCCAGTCAGGCGTTGGACCTCCCGAATGGTCGAGGGTCTCTGCACATCTGCGATCGAGGTCAGCTGGGTCGGGTTCGCCTGAATACCCCTCCTGCTCACGATATGCTCTAGGAATTGACCAAAGGACATCCCAAATGCACATTTCTTGGGATTCAGACACATCTGATATTGCCTCAGAATCTGAAAACATTCATCTAAGTATCCCATATGGTCTGAATCTTCTCTGCTCTTCATGACTATGTCGTCTATATAGACCTCCATAGTCTTCCCTAGTAGCCTGTCGAACATTTTATTCATGAACCTTTGGTAGGTTGCCCTCGTGTTCTTCAAGCCAAATGGTATACATCTGTAGCAATACAGATCACGCTCCGTAATAAAAGCTGTATGGACCTGGTCTTCTGCGTACAGGGGATTCTGGTTGTACCCAGAGTAGGCATCCAAAAAGCTCATTCTATTGAATTCCGCCGTCGCATCTACCATTTGGTCGATCTTGGCAGGGGGAAGCTATCTTTCGGGTAGGTCTTGTTCATATTGGTAAAGTCTATACAAATACGGTCATCGCCATTTTTCTTTTTTACCACCACCGGGTTGGAAACCCAACACGGGTACGCACATTCCCTGATCAGACCGTTCTCTAGTAGCTTCTCTACCTCCTTGTTGATCGCCCTGTTTTTCTCTGGTACGAACCTTCAGGGTTTCTGCCTGACTGAAGGGAAATTGGGATCTATATTCAGCCGATGACAGGTGTGTACGGGGTCTATCCTGGGCATGTCGTCGTGGGCCACGCGAAGATGTCCTCGTTCTGCCTCAGGAATCCCAACATTTCGTTCCTTTACTCCTCGGGTAATAAGGCCCTGATTAGAACCACCCTCGCCAGCTCTGCCTCTTTCAAAGGGACCGCTACCAGCTCCTCGATCGTGGATTCCGGGTCAGACTCCTCTTCAACTCCCCTCATGTATGCTGGTAGGCGGTCCTTTAATTGCTATTTGTCCCCGGTCACGGCGCTTGCATTCGTGTCGGCTCCCCTCAGGACGGTTAAAAAGCACTTCCTTGCGGAGGTCTGTCTCCTTTGATGTCTATCGTATAGGTACCATCCTTTGATAGATATCTTAAGACCTGGTGGAGGGTGGAAGCGACCCCATGCATGGCATGGATCCATCCCCTTCCCATGATGACATTGAAGGAAGATTGACGGTCAATGACGACGAAGTCTACATCCAAGCATCTCTCAGCAGCGCAGACATTAAGGGTCATGACGCACAAGGGTCAGACCTTAGTGCTGTCAAAAGCGAACAACGGTTAACAGGTTAGCCTGAGTGCACTTCGATCCAAGCCCATATTTTCGAATGTGCTAAGGAACAGGATATCGACGCCACTTCCATCGTCGACCAGGACCCTTCTGACCAATGCGGAGCCGATCTGCAGTTTAATCACCAAGGGGTCGTCGTGAGGCAGACGCACCGTTGTTAAGTCTTGCTGGTGAAAACGATGGGGGCTACAGATGTGCGACTCTCTCCTGACGTCAAATGGTAGACAGAATGGCCCATCCCCCTCAGGTGCTTCACTCCTCTTTCAGCTCTTTTGAGGCTTTTTTTCTTCTCCTCCTGCTCCTGGGTTGGCTCTGGTCTGCCCATGATGGTCGGCACTATCCTCAAGGTCTGCTCTCTTGACCCAGAGGCTTGGGTCTGCTTCCCTTTTTCAGGCCTGGTAACGTCTTCTAGTGGCTGGGTTCCACCGGTTTTCACATATTGTTTCAACTTGCTGGCGTGGATCGCCATCATGACCTGTGCATAGAGGTTGCGGCAGTGGACGGTGTCGTACCCGAAGTCTTTGTGAAACTGGCAATACCTGTTCCTATTCTTCATATGCTCAGGGACGCCAGATTTGGGCGGGTCTTTGAAAATGTCCCTGTCTTTGCTTTGGAGGTAGATCACGTCGATTGGCGTGTTGAGCTCATACTTCGGCAGAGATTCGCGGTTTGTCTTCCTCCTCTTGCCATCTTCCTGATTGCTTCGAATGGGGGCTTCCCGTTTCGGAGTCGCAGCTTGGTCCAGCGAAGGTCTCTTTACCCCTTGCGGGGCTGGGGGTTATGCTGGTGTCATTGTTATCACGGCGGAGGAGTTGGGTGACTTCTAACGGCTTTCCAGCACCCTGAATTCCCCTTCTGACTTCGCCTAGATGTCTACCATATTGTACGGGAGATTCAAAAGGAGGTGGTCCGATAGCATTGATCGTAGCTACAGGCTCCTGACGAACGATCCTATAGCTTGGACTGAGTCTGCGTTATAGGCTAGGGACATTATCTCGAGGAAACGCGATAGGTAGTCTCGTGGGGACTCATCTGCGGCCTGCTCCAACCGGTCAAGTTCTCGCATGTTTTTTTGCTGTCTCCGGATGCCCGCGTACTACTTTAGGAAAAGTTTGCAGAAATCTTCGAATCCGTTTATGGATTTTTCCGGGAGCTGTCTGAACCATAGCAGGACTGGTCCCACCAGAGTCGTAGAGAAGACTTTACAGGTCATGGCCTCGTCCCTGGTTTCCAAAGCCATCTTCTACTAGAAGTGATATATGTGATCGAGGGGGTCGGTTTTTCCCTCGAATGGCTTGAAGGTCGGAGTTGTGAAGTCCCTCAGCCTGGCTCTATCTGGATCCAATCAGCGAGGCCGTCCGGTTGATCCCTCGCACCGTTTGCTCTGCCAGATCGTCGAGGGTCTGGCTGTGATGGGCCCCAAGTCTCTTTCCCAACTCTGCCATCATCTCCTGCTTTCAGTCGGGAGGCGTACCTCCTGGGCTTCCATGGGGTCTTCCGCCCATCGCCCCCCTTGCCTGGAGGGGTCTCGACTGGCTTTGCCGTGCCCCCTGCATCTGCGATCCTGATGGGGCGGGGACTTCTCCTCGTGGTTGGCTTCCAAATTCTTGTTGGACTTTTTCGTCAAAATCTTCTCTCCACTGGCTTCTGTCTTTACTTACCAGTAGACCTTCGATGCAGACGTTGTCTCTGCGTACCTCTGCAACTTCGTCCCTCAAACTCAGTACGGCCTCGTGGGCCATCTCTGCCTTCCGACTCGCTTCCATCAGGGCGGCAAGCATCTGATTCAGCTTCTGCTCCAGGTCTAGTTGTGCTTCTCGGGAGCTCCCTTCGGCGTCGGGACGTGTGCTCCTGGTTGTCATCCTCGAGGGTGCCATTCGACGTTGTATGGGCTTTTATTCATGGAGAGTACGATCGTAAGTTTCCTACTCTTTTTCTTACACTCAACCGTTATTTCCCACAGACGGTGCCAAATTGTTGGAGCGGTTTCTCACCAGCCGTCCACGTGTCTTTGAACCGCTGATGCTGTACTCTCCAATTGTCCACATGTCCTCGCTATCCCAAAAGTGACCTGAACTCCAGGCAGGGTCGGAGAGGCGGGGGTGGCCACTTGCAAAGACTCTGCGATGTTTAAGTCAGTGGCCTATCTTTGATTCAGGGTAGCAAGGAATTAGTTCTATCTGAGTATGTGTTTGTTTCTTGCTCATAAGCTTTTTTCATACACTTCTTTTTTGTAAGCGTACATACCCCTCTCGGGAACACATAGCTCATATATATATAGTCCGGAGATTGTGAACCATTCGGGTCTCAATCTCAGGACTGAGTACCTTTTTCCTCAAAATGTTTCCCAGAGGTCACGGCCGAGATTACCGTGATCACCTCTGTATCACTGTAGCCTGGTTTCCGCTACCTCCTATGGCTTGAATTTGTCAGGGGTAAGATTTGGTCAAATTGCCGTTCTGTCAGGACGGCGTGCCCCCTGCGCACGCCTACCCAAAATCACATTAAATACTTTGTCTGGGTCTGGAATTGTGAGTTGCTTTCCATTGTATTTTGGTGGAAGACCCTTGGGGCTTCCGACCCCCTAGCTGTCGAGATAAGGGTATGACTGGGCTGAGTCTGTCCAGGGTCTGTGATGGGTTCGGCCCTAACCTCGGACGACCCAACGGCCGATTGTGAAATCACGTGTGACCCGCGTAGTCTTTAGCTAATCACTCTCGACACCTGTCGAACGGTGAGTCCCGTTTGTGACATGTTCTGCCACTTAATCGTCCACGTGGTGCTTGATTTGGGAACGGTCCACAGCATGTAATAAGGGACCAGACGACCTATGTGTGGATTGATGGTGCCTTTCAATTAAAACGCACTGACTTGATTTCTCAATCTATTTGCTTCTAATAATTTAGCCAAAATAGATATATCGTCTTTTTTTTTCTTTTTTTTTTTTTTTTAGACAGAGAAGTCATAAAGCATTTAAAAAGGAGTGAAAATAACTCAATTTGAGTTATTCTTGTATAATCTTGTTAATAACTCGAAGTATTCACCAATTTGAGTCATATGAACACTCGGAGAAGAATTATATATATATTTATTTATTTCTATTCACATTACACCTATTATGAATTAGAAAACACGTTCATAATTCACATCTAAACACATAGATACAAATAAGTAAGAGTTTCAAAGAATAAAAAAGAAAGACATCGAAAAAGAAGATTCCAAGTGCGGCAGACTCGATCAGTCTAGTCATACATATATAGCTAGTGCTCCTTTAAGACAAAAAACTAAAACCCAAAAGCAGTCATCTTTTCCATTTCTCAGACAGTTGAACCACTCTCCTTCATTCATTCATTCCATTCTTAACGCCTTGTTTGGAGAAAGAGAAAAAGCAAAGAAAAACAGAGAAGAGAAAACAGAGAGAGAGAGAGAGAGAGAATACTGAGTTCAGACATCATGGGGAGCTACAGGATGTGCGTGTGCTTCACGCGGAAGTACAGGATCACGGAGGCGGAGCCGCCATCCGACGTCAAGGAGGCATTCAAGAAGTACTCGGAAGGCGGGACCCACATGAGCGCCGAGCAGCTGCGGCGGTTCTTGGTCGAGATTCAGGCTGAGGCCGCCGCCACCGTCGAAGACGCCGAGCGGATAGTGGAGCAGGTCCAGCACCGCCGTCACCACCACATTACCAAGTTTAGAAAGCACTCTCTCACCCTCGAGGACTTCCACCATTATTTGTTCTGTGTTGATATCAATCCCCCAATTCTGGATCAGGTACTAAGTACCCTGTTTTTTCTAATTGTAGCCAATAAAATGAAAGTCTGTGAAAAAAAAATGAAAAAAGAGGGATAGTTTAGGAACCAGAGACCATAAAAATTGAGCTAATGATATTCTAAGATCAACTTAAAAAGTAGTATTTTTCTTTACTGTCTTTCTTTTTGGTTATGCTTTATCAGCATAACGACTAATAAAGATAACCCCGTTTTTCTATAATCACACTCTCTTAATGATCAGTGGTAAGTACTGTCTTGCAAATACTCTATCCTCATCTAGATCTTCAAAGTGCAAAAAGGGTAATTTTTGGTTGATCAAAGGACTTGTTAAACATATTTTCAGGTTTATCAGGATATGGCAGCTCCTCTGTCCCACTATTTCATTTACACTGGCCATAACTCATATTTGACTGGAAATCAACTCAGTAGCGACTGCAGTGACGTTCCCATAATTAAGGCACTCCATAGAGGAGTTAGAGTTGTGGAGCTTGATATTTGGCCAAATTCATCCAAAGACGATGTTCATGTTCTTCATGGAAGGTAGACACTACTTTCATTAATTTGCCATTTCAACACTTGTAACATATAATAAGATTCTAATGCATTCATTTATCCTATACATGTAAATGTGTAGGACTTTGACAACGCCTGTGGAGCTTCTGAAATGCCTAAAATCCATTAAAGAACACGCTTTTGTGGCATCTCCATACCCTGTCATCATAACTCTCGAAGACCACCTTACTCCGGATCTCCAAGCCAAAGTAGCCCAGGTGATTTAACTGATGAATCATCAATATTCGATAGTTTTTGCTTGGAGCTGACTAATTTTTAATCTTACTGCTCCTTTTTTTTTTCTTTTTTCTTTTTTTTTTCTTTTTCGGCTTTAAGATGGTCACGGAAACATTTATGGATATGTTGTTTTATCCCGAATCCGAATGTTTAGACGAGTTCCCATCGCCAGAGGAGATGAAATACCGGATCATTATTTCAACCAAACCACCGAAGGAGTACCTTCAGACCAAAACTATTAAAGAAACAGAAGATAATGGCTCCAAGAAGCGGAGAGATTTCGATGAAATTTCACGAAGGAAGGAGGCATTGGATCACGAACAAGAAGAAGAGGATGTACGTACAAAAAACTTGCTTCTTTTAATAGATTAATATTTCGACTAAGGCGATTAACTTTCGATCAAATTATGGATTGCAGAGTGAGAGCGATACAAGCGAACATAATCGGGATTGTGAAGAAAACAACAGCAGCAAAATTGATAGGAGCATATCAGGTCCACCTGGATACAAGAGTCTAATAGCAATTCATGCTGGCAAGCCAAAAGGGGGTTTAAAAGAGCAGTTAAAAGTGGAGATTGATAAAGTTAGACGCCTTAGTTTGAGTGAACAAGCACTTGAAAGAGCTACTACATTTCATGGAACACAAGTTGTTAGGTACATTTTAGTTTTCTTTGTCCAAACATTTGAAACAAATTAAATATGTTAACTCTTCTTCTTTTCTCGTATGTTTGTTTGCAAATTGTCGAATTGAACTAACCATAAAGATTGCAATTCTCTTTCATAGATTCACACAGAAGAATTTCTTGAGGGTGTATCCTAAGGGTACTCGGTTTGACTCCTCCAACTACAAGCCCTTAATTGGTTGGATGCATGGAGCTCAAATGGTTGCTTTAAATATGCAGGTTTTGTTTTATGCTCTTTCTATATATTTATATATAAAGCTTTTTGTATAAGTCAATAATATTTTGTTGAAAATACTGAGAGTTATTTTCTATGTTTCAATATGCAGGGATATGGTAAATCTTTGTGGCTTATGCATGGGATGTTTAGATCAAATGGTGGTTGCGGTTACGTGAAGAAGCCTGATTTTTTAATTAATAAGGGGCCAGATGATCAGGTCTTTGATCCTAAAGTGAAATTGCCAGTGAAGAAGACTTTGAAGGTGAGATCTTTGTCGTTTTTTCTAGAAGCATTACCAGTTATCCATTCTTTTCAAAAAGACCTCTCCCCTTGGACTCATGTCTTAGTACTTCTAATAGGTGAAAGTGTATATGGGTGATGGATGGCATTTGGATTTCAAACAGACACACTTTGACTTATATTCTCCACCAGACTTTTACACCAGAGTAAGTCCTGCCTCCCAGCGTCTTTATATGCATTGGTTATTTGTCTCCATTTTTTTTTTTTTTTCAATTCACTCCCATGGTCAGCCTATTGATTTGCAAGATACACACACATTGTGGTAATCAAGAGATGTAACTATCTTCTGTTCTAATCCTTATAACAAGTTTATAACTTTGCAAAGACACAAAAAACACACATACCAAACACATCAACATTTAATGTAGTTCAACTAAAAATGCGGCAGAAAAGCCTTTTTTCAAAAAAATTATTTTATTAAAAGAATACAACTCTAAAGATTCGAAATTGTTAATTTCAGTTCAAGTGCCTTCCTTTTTCTTTTCTTTTTTTTTTTTTTTCAATTTTAATGGTACTCCTCTTTTCTCCTCTTTGGAGTCTTTGGAGCGAATAACTTTAAAATTATCCAATCTTTAAACTTTTATGTCATCTCGAATCTTACCAATTAGAGAAAAAAGATAAAATTACCCCGGTCTATACTCGATCTTTAGACTATTTCAAGCAAATAATTTTACAGTGTCCAATCATTACCACTAACATGGACGGAACCAGCTCACTAACAGCCCCCTCAATTTTTTTTATATTCATTAAATTTATTAAAATTTTAAATATAACTTTTAAAAAAGTTTGAAAAAATAATTAAGCCCCCTAAAAGATTTTTAAAATACAATAATACCTCATAAGCCTACAATTAAAAGCTTGTTATATTTGTTAATAAAAAAAAAATCCAAATCCATTTCAAAATTAATATAATTTTTTTTGAAAGAAAATTAATATATCTTATTATTTCATTTTAATTGATTTTAAATAAATTCAATAAAGAAAACATATGCTTTTTAGACTTGCTTCTTTGTATAGTATAGTTGTGTCCATATTATGTATTCCAAGCTTTTGATAAAAAAAGGTCAATTCACTTTGATGAGTATTATCTAAAAAGCTTTTCTATTATAGAACTAGTGGAACTTGATAATCATCTTGAATATATATAATTAATATACGTTCTAATGAAAAATTTAATTGATCAAAAGATATTGGTGATCTGGCACAAAAAATGGTTGAGGCAATAAGATACAATATTTAGTCTCTCATTTATTAACTCATGATATTGATGTTAATTTTACCAATTGCTATTACTAATATGGAAACATTATTATATTTTATGAATTTTTTGAATTTTTTGAAGAATCGCCTGCGTAATAGAACGAGTGATTAATAGATGAATGGTAATTTGTTTATTTATATTGAAAAATACATATTTGATGATATTGATAATGACCTCATTGTAAAACACTTTCGATGAATAAAAATATTTCAAGTATAATTATAATACCTATTATTATTTTTAATTATTTTTTGAATTTTAATTACGGGGTGAGAAATTTTGGCTCCCTCTCCGACCACTGATGTCACTTTGAATCCTACCGAGTAGAGAGAAAAAGACATTTTATTGAATTAATACTCAGGAAAACTATCACCTTGAAAAGAAACCACGTTTAGTATATCAATTATCAATCTACATGAAAATGTAGGTTGGTATAGCAGGAGTTCCAGCGGACGAAACAATGAAGAAAACTAAGAAAAAAGAGGATGATTGGACACCTGTTTGGGAAGAAGAGTTTACATTCCCACTAACTGTTCCTGAACTGGCTTTGCTTCGAATTGAAGTAAACGAATACGACATGTCGGAGAAGGACGATTTTGCTGGCCAAACTTGTCTTCCCGTTTCTGAGTTGAAACCAGGCATTCGTGCAGTCCCACTCTTTGACCGCAAGGGAGACAAGTACAACTCAATTAGGCTACTGATGCGATTTCAATTCGTCTAAGTGCCTGATTTTGATCTTGGATGTTGCTATAAATTAATTCATCTTAATATTAGAGAAAATCCCGACTCGAATTTATGAATATTAGAAGCGTTATTAAGATTAGTCAGAATGTCTATGTAAAAAATCGACGACATTCGATATATTTTAAAGTTAGTAGCGCTGTTAGCTTCCATATTTTTGAGTGGGGGTTTTCTCCTCATGCATAAAGGCAAAGTTTTTCTTTCATTTTTTTTTTTTTTGTTTTGGATCTACTTTTGTATAAAAATATCTATTTATATAGTAGGGTTTTCTGTGTAAGAACTATTTAAATTGGGAGTTGAATATTAAATCAAATATTTGAAAGTGAAACATTTATGAACATCGTGAATAAAGGAAAAGTCATATATACTTACACTTGTTTGGTAAGTATGATTGATTGGACTAGATAGGATTATTAAATATGATTGAATTGAATAATGTTATTTAGTACTATACTGTGTTTGTGTTTAGTGCAATACATGATTAAAACAAAGTAATTATAATAATTTTTCTTAATGTAGTTCTAATTATATTTATTTATAAATAAATAAATATTTTAAAAAATAGAAAAGATACATTTCAATGATGATTATATAGAATAATATGATTTTAATTTATTTATGAAAAATAGGTATATAAAAATAAAATATATATTTTTAGTTAAAAAATAAAAATTAGAATTTAATTAATATTTATATTAATTTAAAAAATTATTAAAAACAAAAGAAAAAACAAAATGTGTGATGGACTTGGGACTAAAAAGAGGGTCAGACTCCTTTATCCAATTTCCACACAGGGGATTGGACAAAAGAATCCAGTCCTAATCTTTAGGGTCTGTTTGGTTGTAGTGGTAGAACGATAATGGTAATAGTAATAATAATCAGAATAGAATGAAAAAAGATAATAATGTAATTATGTTATTTGGTTGAAGTAGTAGAATCAATAATTGAATAACCATTCTTATGTTTGATTAACTGTGAAAATAAATGAAATTAGTTATATAGTTACAAAAAATACTCTTTATTTTAATATTTTAAATTACATTTAGCATTCAATTATTTCATTAAATTATTTTACATTTAGTATTATTTTATCTTATTAAATTATTTTATTAATCAAATTATTATTTTATATTTAGCAATAAATTATTTTATTAATTAAATTATTTTGAATTTAGCATAATTTTATTTCATTATTTTTAAATTATTTTATTAATTATTTTTATTAATTAAATTATTTAAAATTTATCATTATTTTATTTTATTATTTTAAAATTATTTTATTAATTAATTTATTAATTTATTAATTAATTTATTAATTTATTAAATTATTTTACATTTATTATTATTTTCTTTATTTTATTGTTTCATTAAATTATTTTATTAATTACTTTTTATTAATTAAAATATTATTTTATTTAATTATTTATATTTATTAATTAAATGATTTAATTAAAATGTATTCCATTCTATGCTCCCTTACTCCACCCAATTTTGGATCACCTTGTTCCACCTAATTTTGGGTCAAATAGAATTCCAGCATATTTTATTTCAATAATAAAAAAAAAATTTATATGAAATTTTAAATCAAACAATAAAATTAGATCATTCTAAAATTATTTTTATTCCATTCCATTGCCTCCAACTAAATATGACCTTAGTTCTTAAACAAGGCCCTAAAGAATTTCCAAAGAAGATGATGGTTCTACTATCAGTGTCGTTACTACGACGTGGAATCATGACTAATAACATTTCACAAGGAAAAAGCAAAATAATTATCAATATATATGTGGTGGGCTGGTGAAGGTTTTTATGCTCTTTTGCATCTTGGCTTCCTGGGAATTTTGAATGATACAATGGTTAATTTTTGTGTCATTCCAATTTATAAGATTAAAAGAAGAAAATTACTGAAAAAGCTAGGCAAGTCCATTGTGACAAAATCGTATTCAAATTTGGCCATCACCTTTTTTTCTTTCTTTATTTTTTTACGAACAAATTAATTTGGTCATTGTAGCAACTAACTTATCAATTTATTTTTTACTTTTGCCTACTAAGGTTAGTTCAAGGTTAGCTCAGTATATAAAGATTGGATACAGGGTTTAACTTTCAAAGTGAGAGTTGGTATTTTTTTTTCTTTATTATTTTTTAAAAAAAGAACTTATCATTTTTTTTTTTCTGAATTAAAGATTAGATTCCAAATCTTAAATCTCAATATTGGAGATTGGGTATGGCCATTTGACCTTAAGTTATGATATTATATTTCAGTCTATTGTGGTACATATTTATTTCATTAATGGTACAATATAAGACATACATATGTTAATTTCAATAAGACTTCAATAATTTTCCAGAAAATAAACATCATTTTTAGGCGCTATAAGATTATTATAGGATTAATGTGGAATAGAGTTGTAATGAGGTTTTTTTTTCCCTTTCTTTTTTTTAAAAATTTTGGACGGGAAAACAAAAGATTTTGATTTTTTTTTTTTTTTAAGGATAGTTTCGTATGGTAAAAATCACGAAGCTGACCAGGCCCAACAACCCAAGCCCAAAGAATAGTCCTTTTTATTGGAACCGAAGCAGCCATATCGGCACACTCAACACCTCCCACATTTTTTTTTTTTTTTCAAGAGTAGTACAACAAATATGGTAGTACAACAAATAGAACACACCAGTAGAAGAAAAGAAAACACAAAAGCCTTTTACGATTGCAGCTTCTCTATTATGTCTATCAGAGAAGTGTAAGTACCACATATGGCAACTGCAACACCCATCACCATTATTCCCACTAAAATTGCCATTTCGCATCCAAATCTCCGGTAACTACCTGAAATCTTAAAGTAGCATAAACTTGGAAATGTAATTGCGGTTGTGACACTCACAAAGGCACCCACCAGTGACATTAGAGATGCGAAAAATGGTACCGTGAGTGCTACCACAACATTACTGATTAAGATGACGGTACCTATTATCATGCCAGAGAATTTGGTGTTGAGGGTACTTGGTAAGCAACGTTTCAATTCATCCACAATTGGTGTAACATTAATAGCATATTTGGCTATGGGAGTGATCAAGGTGGTGTATGTTGCCACTTTCGAGCTCAGGTTCTTTGTTGGGAGGTTCAGTGTGATCTCTGACTGAACATCTGACCCGAACATCAAGTATCCAAACGCTGCCATTGCTGCATAAGTAGATGTCACTAGAAAGAAACATAAAACCAGGACCTGCATCAGAAAAGGAAAAAAAACACAGGACTCTTCCATTAGAAATTTGACAGAGAACAATGTTGAAGGACTACTAGTGTTTTACACATTTACCATTCAGGGATTTGGACCTTTGTACTAGCAATATGGGCCAAATCAAATAACATTTTTATAATGTGACTAATATTCAGGAAGACCTTTTAGGACTAACCATGAATGTGATATATCATAAATACAATGACTACCCATCATAATAATAATAATCAGTCCCAAACAATGTTATCCTGAAAAATAGTCTTAAAAATGCCATTTGTACCTGAAAAACTTCTAGCCTCGTCTATTTCCCTTGCAAAAACCAATTTAGGCCAACTTCCAAATAACTTAATCAAATTACTTAATGGGAAACATAACACAAAGATTAAGGTAAATAAGAAATTGCTACTTACATTAGAGAACTGGTTTTTGTTTTTTATGTTAGTGTAGAGGCCAGGGAACACTGGATGTGCAGAATAACAAAAGGCATACAAGCTAACAGCTTGAGGGATTCCACTCAAATTAAGAAGGGAACCCTTCCGTGGGTGAAATCCGATTCCATCGAAGGTAGCAGCCCATACAATGGAGAGAAAGATGACCAAAGAGGCTATAACCCCACTAGCCGAGACATAAGAGAGAAGGCTTAGGTTATCAAACCAAACAGATGGTAAGATAACTAGAGCAACAAGTAGTATGAAACATTGCTGTCCATCGATTCTTAATCCCCACGTTAATTCAAGTTCAACGCCGGGAAATAGATTATTTAAGTTGTCACCCCCTAGGATCAGGAAGCCTGTTGCGACTAAGTATTGCTCTGTGTACATGAGAATGGAAGCCATTGTTTTCCCCTTTTTTCCAAAGGCATGTTGGCCTATATCAGAGTAGGTTGTGATATTGATGGAATCGAGTTCCAAACATCTCTTAATGAGTATGCCTGAGTAAAAGGCCGCAAGAGCTATAACAAAGAGAAGTATCAAGCTTAACCATCCTCCTGATGATAGTGCAAATGGAATCGAAAGTAGTCCGGCTCCTGTGAAGTCAACAAAACACAATACAATATGTTTGTCATACACTACTCATACAAACAAAATATCATTAATAGAAATATTTTTACCCAACCTATGATATAGTCTAATATATATCAAGCTTTTGGAAGAAATATTCCTTTTTTAGGCTTACATAATTTGTTTGTTTAAAAAAAAAATTAATAGACTCAAAATTTCTTAAATATACAGCTAGCACCATGTCAGGATAAGAATATGTGAAGGCAATCTACTACTTATGAGTGTGACAAGTTATGACAACCTTACTTCTAGTAATAGAAATATTTTCTTGAGACTAAAAACAAAAAAATGGAAAAAAAAATTGTTGTCTATTTTTCTTTATGGTGAGTTACTAGCAATAGCATAGCGATTTGTGATAGAACAAGAAAACATGTAACATGGCCAAATCTACACTTAAGAAAACTGATCAGACCTTAATTGGCAAAGTGAAACAAAACCAAATCAAAAACTTAATCGAACTTGCTGTACATATAAATTTACAAGCAGAACCTGATAACGCATTTAAGCCATTGAAACAGGTCTTGACGAAAGATGAGCTTCTTTTTTCGCAGTTATGATTGTTCGATTCTACTTCCTCTTGCCTTCTTCCTAACCCATCATGCTGCTTCTCACAACACAGAAGAGGCGAAGTCATGGAAAATTCATCTCCAGCCGCCTTGACTTCCATTGTTGTGGTCGGAACAGAGTCACAACTTTATCTGATCAAAAACAAAAACAAAAGACTTTATGGAATCTTATTATTGGAGTTTTTATAAAGTTGATACTCGGCTAGATAAAATCATGTCACCTAAGTCCATAGGTGACATGATTTTATAAATTTTTGTGTTAATGACAGATCATAGCAGTTGATCAAGTTATTATTTTCCACAAAACAGAGAGAGCTTATAAATTAAAAGTTACACTTACATACAAAGTCGAGGACCAAATTTTGGGGTTTGGAGAGTCACCGTAGGAGAGAGACCAGGGCCAAGCGAAGTGTCCTGTTCAGTTTGGAGAGGGAGATTCCAGAGACAACGAGACAGAGTTTGGAATTTTTAGGGTGGAGGCTTGCTAGCTAGCTAGCTACGCCAAAGGTTATTGGGTTAGATGGAAACACGTAAACATACATATATGGAGAATGAACCATTGACTATTATCAAGACCGAAGAATGATATATTATAATAAAATAATGGGGCTCGGTTTTTGCGCCATACAGGTAAGGGAAGGTCTGACTATGATCCAATGAGTAAAATTTGTTATCAAAATTACGTTTGGACACACTAAGAGGGCTAGCAGCCAGTCACTATGATATATATGGAGGAGCATGCTCACACACGATTACAAGCCAAAAGTTAGAGCTAATGAAAGGAAGGAAAAAAAAAATTAAATAAACCTAGAAGATCAGGTAGAAAATCAATTCACACTTTTCCCCTACTTGTCGGTGCATTTTTTTCTAAGATGGAGCTACATATATTCTTATTCGATCCTTGCATCCCATCGACTGACGTTTTTACTATTTCGAATTACACACTTACAGTACGAATGAACCATCATGCATTAAACGTTAATTTTATTTCATTTTATTTTATTTTTTTTTCGACAGAATCAGTCTAGGTCACGTGCCATTGCACGTGAACTTTGAAAAGAACATAATGGCTAGTTTAGTCAAAGTAGGTGAGCTCGGATTAACTAAAGTGAAGTAGAAAATACAGTCACATGATCACGTCCTATTTTCCAACCTTATGCGGCCCAAAAACTAGGCTTTGATCTTTTTCAAAAAGAAAAGAAAAGAAAAGAAAAGAAAAAAAAAAAGGCCCCATTTGTCTTGATTTTCCATCCAATAAATGAATAAATCCAAACAGCGTTGCTATGATTTTCATTCTGATGGACTCCATGATTTTATCCCAAACAATAAAAGTTAAAATGCCTCACCTGTCTTGATTTTCCATTCCAGTAAATCAAAACAGCTTTATCTGAGAAATCTAGAAAAAAAATAAAAAAGTAAGTGTTGCAATGATATTTAGTACCCAAGATTCAGCCATAATTCTCATACAGTGTAGTCATAGGTATAGCTACTCTTCTTGTATTCTTTTTACAATTTCACACGAGTTTTTATACGCTTATTTTGGTTTGGAACGTGAACCAGTTTTCCTTTTTTTTTTTTTTCCTTCTTCTTTTCGGTTCAAATTTTGGCATATGGCACATGAGTATTGTTTGAAAAGTACATGAGCATGCGTCTTTTCAATTTTTTGTCATTATATATGTGCAAATTGTATGGTATTTGGAAGAATCAATTTTCCCTTTTTTTCAGGGGTATATGATGTGTTCATGTCTATCACAGATTGGTAACATACAATCACCACCACGGTTTTGGAAAATCCATTATTTAAAATAAAACAGTTGTTTGTTCTTCATATGCCATTTACTGTTAGATATTGCTTCTAGACGTTTTCTCTTTTGTTTATAATTTTTTTATTGTTTAATATTGCATTTAATTTAGGTAGGTCTGGGTCGGTCTGGATAGTTGGTTGTACGTACAAAATATTGATTATATTGAATGCTTTAGATTTATTGTTTATTCTCGTTCCGTATTGCAGAGATTATTCTATGTATAAATATATATATATATATATTTTTTTTAATTTAGTTGGCGATGGATTAGTAATTTTCGAGTGCATGGAACAAGTAAAAAGGCGAAAAGGAAGCAGCAGATTACATGTGAAGCATCTAAAGTACTGTATAGCTATGTAAGCTATTCGCCTCTTCCTAGTCGATCTTAAGGTAGTTCCTAATGCAAGCAATGACAACTGTTTACTGTGATCATAGTTCTAATGAGTAAGAATCGCAACGGATGGAATGGAAACAATTTTTCATTTACCATATATCAATGTAATATCATATCTCTTTTATTATTTGTTGATGGAGGTTTTATCAACAATAAATTTATAAATAATTAAGAGATGTGGCTTGTGCGAATTGAGATAATAATCAAAGCAAATAAGGAGAGAGGGATTTATAGT
>JXTB01000108.1:296784-353061 GCA_002914805.1 Parasponia andersonii | reverse complement strand
CGCATATAAGCACCACGAAGGAGGTCGCATATATCCTTCTTGGAGGAGGTCGCATATAATTCTTATGCGACCTTAGGATTTTAGACCGCACAACATTATTCAATTTTTTAGATGTGGAATGGCACAAAAATTAATTAAGAAATATTTAGAAAAATTGTAATTATCTATTGTCAGTAGATAATAACAAAATAAGAAAAAAAAAAAACAACAATACTAAATTTTTTCGTAATTGAAAAAATATTAAACACAATGGTACTTAAAATTCAAATATATAAAGTTACAAAAATAAAATAAAATATATGAATATGAGTGGTGTGAATTTGAATACATATTTATATATATATATATATTTTTTCTTTCGTTCCAATCAGATAACCACAAAATTGGAATAAGATAACCACAAATTTCGGTAATCGTGATTTACGTTGACATCGATAAAAATGAGCCTGCAAGCCACAAGATCGATATAAGCGACCATACCCTTTCTTGTTAAGAGATGGACCACACTAAGCGAGCCCACAATCTCTTTGAACACATCACTAATAAGAACAATAATAAAAGTTGTGATCAGTACACGTAACAAAAGGACATATAATAGACTAGAGACGGGGTTGTCTTAAAATCTTGTTTTTATTACGGGCAAAAAAGATCCTTTGACCAAATTTTATTAAAAAAAAAAAGATAAATCTTTTTTCTTCTCTCCTTTGTCTGATCTCATCTCCCTCTCACTGTTTCTCTCTCTACTCTTTCTCTCTCTCCGTCGTCTCTCTTTTTCTTCCGCCGTTTTCTCTCTCTTCGGAGTCCTCGCCGCCGCGTTGCTACGGGAGGGAGCAAAGCTCCGCTATGCTTCTGTCGCTCGCAGGTGCGAATTCCAGCAACGAAAAGCCGCGAAATCGGCGGCGATCGAATCCTCTCGACGTAGGCTTTCTCCAGGTATATATATCACGATCCTATTTTGTCCGAATTAAAAGTTGTCATTTTTGCGTAATTTTGAGCTCGGATTCGACTTTTGATCCGATCGTTAGATTTCATTTTTGTTATCATTTTTGGAATGAACTCGGAAAATAGTGAAGTTTGATATATATATATATATATATATATATATATATATATATATTGACTATATTTGGTGATCGGCACGAAAAATCATATCTAACAGCTTAGATTTTGTCTCGTTTAGCGTGACACCGGTCTAGTGTCGGTCCGGACCCGAACTGATCTAATCATATATCTAATCTAGCTATTTTGGGTGCTAGGAGTTCGGTAAAGAGGTTTGTTTGTCGATTCGAAGCTCCATTGAGGAATTGATTTTTATCAAGTGAGCGATCGAGAGCTTAGAATTGGTTCCCAACCCTCCGAGTGATCGTTCAAGGAAGAAGAAGAAGCAACTTGGGAACTTGAGACCGAGATGTATGAAAAGTATTCTCATTTGTTTAACTTTCAACTTGAGGTTATACTTTGATTTATATCTTGTACTTTGAATTTCGGGATGAAATTCTTCTAAGGGGGAAGAATGTAAAATCTTGTTTTTATTAAGGACAAAAAGGGCCTTTGACCAAATTTTATAAAAAAAAAAAAGATAAATCTTTTTTCTTCTCTCCCTCGTTTGATCTCACCCCCTCTCACTGTTTCTCTCTCTGCTCTCTCTCCCATTCTCTCTCCCTCCATCATCTCTCTCTCTCTCTCTCTCTCTCTTCCGTCGTTCTCTTTCTCTTTAGAGTGCCTGCCGTCGCATGAGACGAGCACACCGCCCAGCCAGAGCTCCGAGACGCCAGACCGCTGTGCTTCCGTTGCTTATCGGCGCGAATTCCGGCGACGAAAAGCCGCGAAATTAGCGGCGATCGAATCCTCTCGTTGTAGGCTTTCTCTAGGTATGTATTTATCATGATCCCATTTTGCCTGGATTAAAAGGCTCGGATTCGAATTTTGATATGATCGTTAGATTTCGTTTTTGTTGTCATTTTTGGAATGTACTTGGAAAATGGTGAAGTTTGATATATATATTGACTATATCTGGTGATTGGTACGAAAAACTATATCTAACGGCTTAGATTTTATGTCGTTTTACGTGACACCGGTCCGGTGTCGGCCTAGACCTGAACTGATCGAATTATATGTCTAATCTAGCTATTTTGGGTGCTAGGAATTCGGTAAAGAGGTTTGTTTGTCGATTTGAAGCTCTGTTGAGGAGTTGATTTTTCTTAAGTGAGCGATCGAGAGCCTAGAATTGGTTCCCAACCTTCTGAGTGATCGTTCAACAACAACTTGAGGACCCATTAACGTGATATCACTATTCTAATAAGGTAGGTGTTCAATTACCAAGTTTTATACTTATTTTGATTTAAAATGTGCATTATGACCTATTTCTTGAAAATGTCGATTTTCATGGAATTTAATGGTTTGATTGGATATTGGATAAATTTGTGAACTGTTGAGATATATTGGATTGTTCTGGGATTGGTTGTTATGATTTTTATGTAGGTTTAAAATTTTAGTTTTGGGAAGATATAACCGTCATGCTGCATGATTTTCTATAAATCCCAGAATAATACCAAATGAGTATTAAAGCAGATTTCTTAAAATACTTGATGCATGGTTATTACACACTCTATAACATATTATACCTATCATAGGATCACGTACTTGAGTTCTATTTTAGTATCATTGTATTTAGATCGCTGGCGAATTGCTGCAGCGCTAGGTGAGAGACCTAGGTCCCTGCACAGGATTTGCTAACACACCTTAGGGTAGTGTCAGGATGCTGGGTACTTCTGTTACAGAGGTATTATAGGACCGTGATGGGAGGATGAGAGCTCATGTATATGCTTGTACTTAGTTGATTTATGATATGTACAATAATGAACGTGATTTCTTTTGATTTTTGATTACTTTGCGAACTTATTTTATAAATGGATTTTGGAAAGGTACTAACCACACAGGTTTAAAAAGTTGCATCCATACCAAAAAGGGTAATTGAAATTCTTACTGAGTATGCGAATACTCACCCCTTTTCTTTCCATTCTCAGGTGATTTACAGTGTGAGTTGGGCAACTCCGGGACGGAGTAATCTAAGAAGAAGTTTACCCGAGTTTGTGGTTGGTAATTGCTTAGATACTCACCTTGGACTTGTAATAATATTTAAATCTCATACTTTGGATTTAGTCTGTATTATCTATAATGCCCACTGGTGATGACGATGTGATGCATATTAATGTTTTATTACTATTATTAACCGTTTATATCTAGTGGTGATCACAAATTGTGGGAATTTAAAAATTTGAACTATTTTTGTAAATTAGTTGTCGTCTTTTTATTATTTTCTAAAATAAATTATGAATTTCTACTTGTTAAATTCCTTTTCTGCCACTGGCCCGGAATTTGGGTTATAACATTGTCAATCGCCACTGACCTGGGGTTTGGGTCGTGACATCGTCGATACAGATTGGTGTAATACTAAGTTTTATGGCTCAAGGAGGTCCAACATCGCTGATATCGCTGTTAAGTACTCCGTCTCAACCGAAATACGGCTGGTTCCTTTGGTGTGGGGTTTGATGGAATCTTGCTTGTGTGGCTCTACGTAACTTGGCTTCTTGTAGTGGAAATTGTTGTTGATCTTCTTGTTTGTTTCGGTTGTTACCTTGCTTTTATAATAAACTCCATTAAATTCATGCAAATCAAAGGAGAGAAAATGTTAAAACCGATAAATCTTTATGTATGTTTAATTTAACAAATAAACACAGCTAACAATATCATGCACTATAGGAATTTGTCAATTATCAAAGAGCCAAAAGCGAAAACCTAGACAAATAAGATCAATACCGAAGAGAGCCAATTAAAGGTTATAAATAAATGTTATTGTGCTTGGGTCAATAGAACTCAAAACATTGATAAGTAAAGTTTCTCCAAACTCGTACTAACCTATTGGAGAAAACCACGTCATACTAGTGACCTTTTAATTGCTTTTTAACTGATCAGTGAAGGACGTAAATGCTGTCTCTAACATTTTCTTCCAATAAAAGTCGCTCTCTAACCTTCTATGTTAAACGACATCGCAGATAAACATGTATCTTCTACTGATGTGCATGGCATTTGTAGCACCACCTACTTTCTAAAATTAGTTCATACACTCCACTCAAAAAAAGAAAAAAAAAAAAAAAAGAGTTCATGCACATTTATTGTACCAATTATTTACGAAAAAGAGTCACGCACATGTGTTGCATGCCAATTGCCACCAACTTTTTTTGAAAAACGGATATAGTCGGTAAGTAGTCAGTACACTTTGGATCTTTTTGCTAATTAAGACTGTCCACACTAGACTAACTTTCCCACGGGAAGGGTTACACCAAATAATTGTGAAGAAATAATTTATAGATATATAACACAGAGTTAGTGCATGCACCACCCACTTTCTTGGCCATATGTGTCAGCCGATCGTTACATTTATTAAATTGATTGTTTCGCCAATATACTTTGGTCAGTGGGCTTCACCTTATCAATTTTTTTATTTTTATTTTTTGACGATACTTCACCTTATCAATTACGTTATACATATCTTACATATCCTATCTGTCAATTTACATGGGGATTGATTATATCCATGTGAATCATGATCTGATGCTCAACTATTCGGGGGGTCAATATGTGCCACACTTGGTTGTGAATAAATGGTCAATTAATGTTTGTAGCTAGATTAGACGGCTCCATATGGAGGTTAGGGTGCATAGCCCACCTTTGCTGCGCGCTGATGTTGGAAATTAGGCTGGCAGACAGCGAAGATCAAATAAGGCTAAAGCAAATAGAGAAAAGAAATAGGGAAACGAAGAAAGATACTAAAATGAGGGAGAGACCAATAAAAAAAGTAAAAGAAAAAAATCATGCACAAAGTCAAATAATAGTAGCAAACAAATCTGATACACACCTTTCTCTAATGTGAAGGTGTTAAATTTCGAATCCAATCTTCTCTCAAATAGATCATTCTAATGTGAAGGAATAAGAGTTTGAATCCTCGCCCATGACAATATATAAAAGAGTATATTATTTTTGCAAGATTGGCCATATTTAATTATGAAAATTTGGATTTAGATCCTCCCAAACAATAAAGTAATACATTTTTTTGTCAAAAAGAAATTAAAAAGATTTAGAATCATTTCAAGAATATACTGCATATTAATTCCTGTGAGATTTATGAATAAAGCAGAGTAGAGTAAAGAAGAAAAGCTTTCAGACTTAATCGTACTGAGGCTGAGACACTTGTATTTATAAGCAAATTATTACAAGATATTTTATACAACTCATTATTCAACAAGAAGAGCTAAAAGCTCGGGTTTGTTAACAAGAAGATTCTAAATGCTGCCGAGTAGATGGAGGTACTGACTCAGTGCTATGTAAGCAATTTTGCTTAACATCCCCCCTCAAATGAAATGGGGAAGACACTACAGTGAGCTTATGCTTCAAATGCAGAAATCTTGAAACCGAAAAACCTTTAGTTAAGCTATCTGCAATCTGGTCTTGTGCTCGAACATATCTAATCTCTATCTGCTTTCTAAGAACTATATCACGAACAAAGTACATATCAATCTCTATATGCTTTGTTCTTGCATGATAGACTGGGTTGGCTGCAAGAGAAGCTGCTCCTTATTTATCAGTCCAGATTATGGGACATTGCTTCAAACAAACTCCTAACTCAGGAAGCAAAGATTGCAGCAAAGTTCTCTCGATAGAGATATGAGTTAATGCCTTGTATTTTGATTCAATGCTATACTTGGTCACGATATTTTGCTTTTTATAACTCCATGAAATTAGATGATTTCCAAGAAAAATACAATAAGCTCCAGTAGATCTTCAGTCATCCGGACAGCTTATCCAATCGGCATTTGTAAAACCAACTAGATGCAAGCTTTTGCTTGCTTTAAAACTGATTCCATGAGTAATGGTACCTTTAAGATATCGCAATACCCTTTTACATGCTTTCCAATGAACTATGGTTGGACAATAGAGAATTTGACTCAATTTGCTGACAATGTTTGAAATATTAGGTCTTGTCACTGTGAGATATTATAGAGCTCCAATGGTACTTCGGCATAAAGATGGATCAGGTAAAGGCTCTCCATCATGTTTGGACATAGTTCGTCCTGGTACAACTCGAGTCGTATAAGGTTTTGCCCCTGCCATGTTGACTTTTTGCAGCAGATCACCAATGTACTTAGACTAAGACAAATATAAACCTGTGGAATCTTTATAAGCTTCTATACCAAGATGGTAGCGAATAGATCCAAGATCCTTGAGAGCAAAATAGTGTTAAGGTCAGCCACTAGTTTTCCAATGAGACTAGGATTTGTCCTTTTGACTAAGATGTCATCAACATAAACAAGGAGTAGAATTAGATTGCTACCTGAATTGTAAGTGAATGAGGAGACATCAGCTTTTGAGTTTGTGAACCTCCAAGTAATGAGTGTTGTATGCAGCTTGTCAGACCATGCGCAAGGGGCTTGTTTCAGTCCATAAAGAGCTTTCTTTAAGAGACAAATGTGATTAGGTTTCATAGGATCAACAAAACCTTTAGGTTGAGTCATATACACACTTTCTTGCAAAACACCATTTAAGAAAGCATTATTAACATCAAGCTACTTAACATCCCAACCACTATGAATAACAAAAGTGAGTACTACTCGAATGGTAGGAGGCTTAATTACTGGACTAAATGTTTTAGTAAAATCCACGCCAGTTGTTTGATGAAATCCTTTTGCCACTAGTCGTGTTTTGTGGGGTTAAAGAGAACAATCAACATTAAACTTAACTTTGAAGACCCACTTATTGCCAATAATGTTATATTTGGGAGAAAAGAGAACTAACTCCCAGGTTTTATCTCTCAAAAGTGCCTAAAACTTAGCATCAATAGCTGCCTTCCACTGTGGATCAGCAAGAGCTTGAGTTACGGATGTAGGTTTAGTAGGACCTGTTTGAACAGAAAGAGGATACTTTTGAACCAAGTACATCTTTGGCTTGAAAATGCCATTTTTTGAGCGAGTAACCATGGAATGAGTGGATTGAATAGGCTGTGATGTGGATGGTGAAGCTATAGGGTGCGGACTAGCTAAAATTGAAGAGGGCTGATTAGTTGATTGGGAAACTGAACCTGATGCAGTTGTTGTAACAGGTTGAGAAGCCAAAGTATGTACTGGGCATGGAAGATGTCCAATTTTAACTATAGTAGAAGCTTGTAATGGATCAAACCGGGTATAAGTTGGAGTAGAAGGCATAACTGATTCATGTGTCTCACTAGGATTAGGTTGAGAACCAAACAATTCTGCATATGGAAACTCAATTTTATTTAAAACTACATGTCTAGAAATATAGACCTATAGACCTGTGTGACTTATGTACACATTTATAGCCTTTATGAAATGAACTATAACTGAGGAATAGATACTTAGTGCTTCGAAATTCTAACTTGTGAGAATTATATGCTCGAAGATAAGGAAAACAAGCTGAGCCAAACACTTTAAGAAAAGTATAATCTGGTTTATGACCACTAAGAACTTGAAAAGGTATCATATTTCCTAACACAGCAGTAGGTAAATAGTTAATTAGCAAAGTAGTAGTGGAAAAGGCATCCCACCAGAACAATATAAGCATTTTTGCTTGTGCTAAAAGAGTAAGATGTCATAGCTGTCTAGAATGCCAATGAACTCTGGTGGACATGGCTTTGTGCCGAGAACATAGCCAGCGAGATCGTGGCCGCGAAATGAAAGAACCACCTGAGACCGCCACATGAGTAGTTGGTGCGATCAAGCTTGACAGATATCACCGTGTTGAGGATATTGTTGAATAAGGAGCACGGATTAGTTTTCTGAAGCATCATGAGAGCAAAGGAGTTGGAACCATCGGAGGTAGAGCTCAAGGAAGCCATTGATGGTACAGATTAAAGCTTTCATTGCTGGATTTAAAAACGATTTTCATAACGTTCAAAAATTTTCTCCAAATAATTGACTATAAGAGTGTATAGTATTAATTCATAGCAAATAGGAAGATATAAAGAGAATAGATCTAATACTTTTTGTAGCCTATTAACGGATCCTAGTTTTACTGTCCTCTCAACTACGATCTTCCAATCCAAGTCTCAAGTACAACCGGATGAACGTATGGACGTTGTGTATAATATCTTAAACTCACATTTTAGGCCTTTATAATTTTCTCAATACATGAGATTGCAAGGTTTGTTCTATAAAGAATAAGAAGACTCTCTTCTTTTTCTCTCTAATTTATGGAGGTTTTGTAGAAAATAATACGTCGTATATCTTTATTATTTAGTAGGGTTTCCTTATATATATATATTTATTAAATTATTTAATAAATAAATTATTAATCAAATTAATATATATATAACCTTTTAAAAAAAATGTTACCTAACTTTTTTTTTATATTAAATGTAAACTTTTTTATATATATATTTAATCAAATTAATTAATTAATATATATATATATATAAACTAGCAGATAATTCACTCCTTTAAGAAAGAGTGTTTCATTTTTAGTCAGTATCCTAATTTTTATTTATCTAATTTTCTGATAATTAGATAGTTTTAAATTTAAAATTTAAACAAATTAGGAAACTTATCTCTCCATAAATTTTAATTAATTAATTCAAAATTAATTAATTAATAAATAATTATTATTAATTATGTATAGATAAACTATTTATCTAGACAAAGTGTGCAGTAATAGAAATAGTGTAATATCCAGTACAGTGTTTGTAAGATGTGGAATTGGAGACTTATGGACCTGTAATTCAAACTCCAATAAATTATGACAATTAATTAAACTCTTTAATTAATTTTTCTAATTTATTAATTCCAGTATTACTCCATTAAAAATTCGGAATTGCACTTTTGAAATTACAAAATTAATTTACTCAGAAAACAATGAGCAGTCCATCGATTTAATCATTACATGTAGTTCAATCATCCATAGACAATTCATAATTAGAGCTAAGTTATATTCTATTTACCTCTCCAATTACATCTTTATCCTTGTGTACCGTTGATTCTCTAATGAACAATTAATTTATAAATCTATGATAAATTGAATACTCAAACTGTTCAAGTCCTGAATCAATACACAAGGGAATCGTCTTTCTAGATTCCAAATGGAAGGGATGGATTCCATATTTGTAAGTTACATTCTCAGTTACTCATCTCATCATACTCCCAAGATACAAGTATTTCGATCTGATTAAAAAACAAATCTTTAACAAGTATGTTAAAGAACATAATGTTATAAATAGGAGTCTATAACTATTCAAAATTAAGATTGATCTATATATGATTATCTAGTGACATTATTTGAACTTTCAATAGTTAACGAAATTTATGTGAGATTTAAAACATGTCTGGTCCAGTCCTATATAATCAAATTATATAAAGTACCTCCATTGTGATGTCAACATATTAATAGTCCAGATAAGACTATTACATTTTTAATGTTAATGGACCGTACTAATAATATTTAATTAAAGATCTCAAACTTTAATTAATTATTACAGACTATATTTAGTTTATTATCCGTAAATTTAATCCTCATATATTTAACACTTATATACTAAATTTATGGTCACATAAATAAATTAGAGATTTTCTGATATTTAATGACATACCAATTATACACAAATTCAAATAGAAAAATGTCATTTTATTAGTTCAACAAATATCCAAAATATACATATTTTTAGGGCATAAACCCTAACAATCTCCCACTTGCACTAAAGCAGGTGAGACATGTCTCTCAATCCTAAACCCTCCAAGTGACTCTTAAAAGTCTTTGCTGGAAGCGTTTTTGTAAAAGGATCAGCAATGTTATTTTCTGATGCTATCTTCATAACGGTCACGTCTCCTCGATGTACTATCTCTCTAATCAGATGATACTTCCTCTCTATATGCTTTCCTCTCTTGTGACTTCTTGATACTTTTGAATTTGCCACAGCTCTACTGTTGCCGCAGTATAAAGTCAGTGGTTTATCCATATCTGGAACAACTTCCAAATCAATAAAGAACTTTATGAGCCAAACTGCTTCTTTAGCTACTTCACAAGCTACTACGTATTCTGCTTCCATAGTAGAATCTGCAGTGTTAGATTATTTAACACTTCTCCAGATAACGACTCTACCACCAAGAGTGAACACTGATCCAAACATCGACTTTCGAGTATCTTTGTCTGATTGAAAATTAGAATCAGTATAACCAGTAGGAATCAAGTCCTGACTTAAATAAACCAGCATATAATTTCTTGTTCTCCTAAGATACTTAGAATATTCTTTACTGCTATCCAGTGATCTAATCTTGGATTTGATTGAATATGACTGACTATCCCTACTACATAGCATATGTCAGGCCTAATACACAACATGGCGTACATAAGGCTGCCAACTGCAGATGCATAAGGAACCCATCTCATATCCTCTTCCTCTTGAGGTGTCTTGGGACATTGCTCTTTGGAAAGGATAACTCCATGTCGAGAAGGTAACTGTCCTTTCTTGGAGTTTTGCATCGAAAAATGAATGAGCACCTTATCAATGTAAGATACTTGAGACAGTGCTAAAAGTCTATTTTTGTGATCTCGAATAATTTGGATCTCAAGCACATAACTTACTTCTCCCAAATCTTTCATTTAGAATTGCTCGACTAGCCACTTCTTTACATTAGATAATATTTCCACATTATTCCTAATAAGCAAAATATCATCTACATAAAGAACTAGAAAGACCACTTTCTTGTCTTTGATGAACTTGTATACACAAGGTTCATCAATATTTTGATCGAAACCATAAGATTTAATCATCACATCAAATCTTAGATTTCATGATCTCGAAGCTTACTTAAGTCCATAAATAGACCTAAGTAGTTTACAAACTTTCTGCTCTTGGCCTTTAGCTACAAAATCTTTTGGTTGTACCATATGGATGCTTTTTTCAAGATAGCCATTCAAAAAAACTATCTTGACGTCCACTTGCCATATTTCGTAGTCTAAACATGCGACAATGGATAAGAGGATACGTATGGATTTAAGAATACCTACTGGCGAGAAAGTCTCTTCATAATCAACTCCCACTTTTTGGGTATAACCCTTTGCCACTAACCTTGCCTTGAACATTTCAACTTTTCCATCTACACCTCTTTTTCTTTTATAGATCCATTTACATCTAATGGGCCTAACATCTTCAAGTGGATCTACAAGTTTCCAGACAGAATTGGAATACATGGATTCCATTTCTTGGTTCATAGCCTCTTGCTATTTTTCTTTATCAGAATCTTCCACTGCATGGTTGTATATCAATGGGTCATCTTGGCTACTATCTAAAACAACAACATGTACTTTTCCAACTTTCCTGTAGTGAGCAGGTGATTTAATAACCCTCCCACTACATCAATTGCCAAGGTATTCTGATCTGGAATAGTGGTCTCATAATTTTGTCATTCAATAACTATTATTGGTTGTGGTCTAATCTGATCAGAAAGAAATTCCTCTAGTACAATTTTACTTCGATGTTTGAAGTTTGTCATATAGTCATTTTCAAGAAATATGGCATTTGTCGATGCAAATACCTTTTTCTCTTGAGGACTATAAAATAAACCTCCTCTCGTGCCTTTTAGATAACCTACAAATAAACAAACCTCTGTACGTGGTTCTAGCTTTCCAGTCTTTCCTTTCAATATATGTGTTGGGCACCCCCATATACGAATATGATGTAAACTAGGTTTATATCCCTTCCACAACTCTAAAGGTGTCTCTTAGATAGACTTGGAAAGTACTACATTCAAAATATAAACAGTGGTTTGTAATGCATAACCCCAGAATAAGAGCGGTAGGGAAGAGTAGCTCATCATTGATCAACTATATCAAGTAACATTTAGTTTCTCCTTTCTACAACACCATTTTGTTGTGGTGTTCCAGGTGCTGTGAGTTGGGATAGGATGTCATTCTTTAGCAAGTGATCCTTGAATTCATTATCAAGGTATTTACCTCATCGATCTGATCGAAGAGTTTTTAATGACTTACCTAATTATTTTTCAGCTTCTGTTGTGAATTCTTTGAACTTTTCAAAGGTTTCAGATTTTCTTTGCATTAGGTACATGTATGCATATCGTGAATAATCATTAATAAATGTGACAAAATATTCGTAACCGCCTCTTGCTTGTATATTCAATGGACCATATACATCGCTATGTATAAGCTCAAGCAGTTCTTTGGCCCTTTCGCTCTTTGCTGAGAAAGGTCTCTTAGTCATTTTTCCTTCTAAACAAGATTCACAAACTGGTAGAGTACTAATTTTTAGCTCTCTTAAAGGACCATCTTTTACAAGTCTGTTTATCCTATCTAGATTAATATACCCTAACCTAAGGTACCAAAAATATATATCATCATCTTGAGAATTTTTTGCTTTTTAGGTTTGGGATATTCTACTTTAAACATTTCGGTATTAAGCAGTGGTTGTTCGTTTGGCCTTAACATATAAAGTCCATTCTCTATTTTTGCAGAACAAATATTTAAACCATTTCTAGAAATAATAATCTCATTATTAAGAAAAGAAACACTAAATATTTGTTCAAATCGTCTTGAAATAGAAATCAAATTCCTACGAAATCCAGAAATAAAGTAAACATTGTTCAATAATAAAAATTTATTTCTAAAATAAAGATGGACGACTCCTACTGCTTTTGCCAAAACTTTGGCTCTATGCCTACTCTCATCGTGAATTCCCTATTGGCAAGCTCCCTTGTAATTACAGTTTCTCTTCCAATACCCATCAACTTCACAGTGAAAATATTTCCCCTTAGGCTTTTTGTCCTTGGAGTTGTTCTTCTTGGTGCTTGTATTGCCCTTCTTGCTTTTTTTAAGCTTAGATTCATAGGTACCCTTGCTCTTCCTCTTCTTGTTTTTGTTAGAGGTAGAGAGATTTTATTCTGCAACATTTGCTTCAGCAATAGTTGCTGAGCCATTTTTACCTTTGTCTTTCGATATTGATTCAAAGGTTTGCAGTTCATTGAGCAGTTGAGTCATCGTATAATTCAACTTGTTCATAATATAGTTGCTCTTGAACTGAAGAAAATCAGGTGAAAGTGATTCCAGGATCATACTCACTTGGGTATGGTCACCGATCGTAGTCCCGTGAACTTCAGCCTCTCCAAAGTAATTGATCATATTTAAAACATGATCTCTCACTGGAGTTCCTCTCTTCATCTTCGCATTCATAGCCTTTTTAATGGTGTCATGACGAGATTGATCAGATTGTTGCCCAAATATGGCCTAGAGAGACTCCATTATCTCATAAGCAATCTCCATCTTTTCGTGCTTAACTCTAAGCACGTCAGTCATGCCTGCTAACATGTAGCAGCGAGCTTTATTATTGGCATGAGTCCACTTTTCATAGCTTTCTCGTGCAGCATGAGTAGCATTAGCGGCAGGTTGTGGAGGACATTCCTCCGTAAGTACAAACTTGTAATCTTCACTAACAAGCACAGTGTTCATATTATTTTTCCACTTGATAAAATTATCTCCAGTTAATTTTTCATTTGCGAGTAAAGCGATGATGGGATTCGAGGTTGATATATTTGCTGAAAATTAAATAATAAAATAACTTTTAATATATTTGAAAATAAATATCACAAAGAATTCAGAATAATAAATGTGACGCATGATATAGGTAAGTAAACACATAAACTTATTTACTAATTCCACAGTAATTCAATTTTCTCTAATTAGGTGTCGTTGTAGGATAGGTTACATAATTATTAATTGAACTGAGACATTAATAAATAAAACATCAAAATATCTCATATTTTCTTTTATTTATTAACTACCATTTTATGGTCAAGAGACTATTAATAATTTAATTGTATCCTCATAAGTGTGACCCATTATTTCAGATTTTAGCAACTTAACTCAAAATTATTGCCGTAGGGTAGGTCAATTTTGAAATATATTCTAAAATCATATCTGTTGGAAATTAAGCTTTGTTATTAATTTTAATGTACACCCTCCGTAGGGAGGACGAAATCTAAGCGTCTCTAGACGTCAATTAAATCTCACGGTGCTTAATTTATAATGGAGATCGTGGGATATATTATCATATACCTCTCTCCTACTCATTATTTAAAAATCTTATGTGTTTTTACTAATAAACATCTAATGTTTTATTTAACCTAGTTATTATATCTAATATAATTTTTTAGGTTAAACTATTAGTCCATTCTTATTGGTCCTAAATAAATTACTAGATTTTCTAAAAATCTAAATTTATTATTATAGGAATAATTTGGCTAATCTAATTAATCTAATTAATAAAGATAGCCTAAATTAAATGAGTGTAATATTACCAAAATTTAACTATTAAACTTAAATCATATTATTTAATTTTTTTTATTCCTTTTTAATTATTTAATCTAATTAAATTAGTCTTATTCTAACTAAACTATTTTAGCTTGAATATAACATATATGCATGACATTCATAAATGACTATGAGTGGGTATAATGAATCGCATGTTATTATGCATAGTCATGTTGATAGCTGGTCTTCTTGAGCTTCCTCTCTTCTTTTAGTATTTTTACAAATCATATTTATTAAAAAGTGATATTCTTATAAATAGTTTTTATAAAACTACCCTAACCCACGTAATTATCTAAATAATCATTTGGGTCTAGGCCTGGGCCTGGGTTGGGCCTAATTTTTATTTATTTATTTATTTTTTTTGTGAGTTCTTTGGAGCGGGTCAGCTTCAAGCGCATCTCCATTATCGTCTTTGTACTGTACAAGGAAAAAGAAAGTAAAATACAACAAAGCCTATACTCCAAAGTTAGGGTTAACATATTTTGATCTAATCAAAATAAATTTCTAAAACATTTAAAACGTAAGGAACCATATAATTAACGACCAAATATCAACTATACATCCATCATATGATAACTCATCTATTCATCATCAAATACATATAAAAAATAATGCAATACCCACTCATGCATACAAATAATTAACACTATATACTCATATAACCACTTTGGTACTAATTGTTGGATTTAAAAATGATTTTCGCAGCGGAAGATTGGCCCAAGAGCATTCAAAAATTTTCTCGAAACAATTGACTATATGATTATATAGTATTAATTCATAGCAAATAGGAACATATAAAGAGAATAGATCTAATACCTCTTTTAGCTTATCAGCGGATCCTAGCTTTACTATCTTCTCAACCACGATTTTTCAATCCAAGCCTCAAGTATAACTGGATAAATATGTGGGTATTGCGTATAATCTCTTAAACTCACACTTTAGGCCCTTACAATTTTCCCAACACATGAGATTGCAAGAGTTTGTTTTATAGAGAATAGGAAGACTCTTATTTTTCTCTCTAATTTATGGAGGCTCTNATATAAACTAGCAGATAATTCATTCCTTCAAGAAATAGTGTTTCACTTTTAGTCAGTTTCCCAATTTCTATTTATCTAATTATCTGATAATTAGATATTTTTAAATTCAAAATTTAAACAAATTAGGAAACTTATCTCTCTATAAATTTCAATTAATTAATTCAAAATTAATTAATAACAATTATTAATTACGTATAGATAAACTATTTATCTAGACAAAGTGTACAGTAACAGAAATAATGTAATATCCAGTACAGTGTTTGTAAGAGATGGAATTGGGGACTTATAGACATGTAATTCAAGTTCTAATAAATTACAACAATTAATTATACTCTTTAATTAATTTGTCCAATTTATTAATTCCAGTATTACTCTATTAAAAATCTGGAATTGCACTCTTGAAATTACAGAATTAATTTACTCAGAAAACAGTGAGCAGTCCATCGATTTAATCATTACATGTAGTTCAATCTTCCATAGACAATTCATAATTGGAGCTAGGTTATATTCCGTTTACCTCTCCAATTACATCTTTATCCTTGTGTACCGTTGATTCTCTAATGAACAATTAATTTATAAATCTATTATAAATTGAGTACCCAAACTGTTCAAGTCCTGAATCAATACACAATGAAATCGTCTTTCTAGCTTCCTAATGGAATGAATGGATTCTAGATCTGTAAGTTACATTCCCAGTTGCTCATCTCATTATGCTCCCAAATACAAGTATTTGGATCTGATTAAAAAACAAACCTTTAACAAGTATGTTAAAGAACATAATGTTATAAATAGGAGTCTATAACTACTCAACATTAAGATTGATCTATATATAATCATCTAATGACATTATTTGAACTCTCAATAGTTAACGGAATTTATGTGAGATTCAAATCATATCTGGTCTAGTCCTATATAATCAAATTATATAAAGTATCTCCATTGTGATGTCAACACATCAATGGTCTGGAGAAGACTATTACGTTTTCAATGTTAATGGACCGTACTAGTATTATTTAATTAAAAATTCCAAACTTTAATTAATTATTACGGACCATATTTTGTTTATTATCCATAAATTTAATCTTCATGTATATAACACTTAGATACTAAATTTATGGTCACATAAGCAAAATAGAGATTTTCTGATATTTAATGACATACTAATTTTGCACAAATTCAAATAGAAAAATATCATTTTATTAATTCAACAAATATCCAAAATATACGTACTTTTAAGGCATCAACCTGAGATCAAGTGAGATTTATGAATAAAGCAGAGTAATACCTTGTGAGATTTATGAATAAAGCAGAGTAAACATAGTAAAGAAGAGTAACTGTCAGACATAATCCTATTGAGGTTGAGACACTTGTATTCATAAGCAGCTTATTACAAGATATTTTGTACAACTGATTACTTACCAAGAAGAGTTAAAAGCTGGAGTCTGTTACAATAAACTATCAACAAGAAGATTCTAAATACTGCTAACTAGATGGAAGTGCTGACTCAGTGTTGTGTAAGCAATTATGCTTAACAATTCCCAATACACATGTAAATAATATATCCAGTTAAAGAGTACTATATAGTATATAGTGCATTGTTTGGCATATTATAAACTAATAGAAATATAGAACCTACTATATTATTTACATGTGGCTTCATACTTTCTATTTTAGCTTTGCCTTGTCTTTTAGCATTTTTCTTTGTTAAAACCTAGAGATAGTTCTGATTTTTTTTTTCTTATCACCCGAAGAGAAAGCTATAAGCGTATCATGATTGATCTGGAGTCCCGTACCTCCAAAGGAAACCCATTTGACATTCCCAAATATGGCTACCCCCGAAATCTGAATGTAGAGCCGGCCACGCATACTGATTTAGTATCTACTTTTCTATCTTCTATATACTATTAAATTATTGTGATTTTCAGCAAAATAATAATAACTAGCTAGTCACCACCTCCTCCAATAATAATACCAAGTCACAACCATCTCAGATTGGATTTGCGCATTTGGTTAAACATATATATATATATATATATATATATTATATACAATATTTCTGACAACTCCTCCGTAACGATGTTTTCTTCTTCCATTGTCTTTACTTGATAATATTTATATGTAATATTTCCATTAACTTCCTCCGTAACGATGTCTTCTTCTTCGTCTTCTTTTTTTAATGTCTTTTACTTGATAATATTTAGAAAATTGATTAGCCTTATTAGCAAACAAATAATCAAGTCATTCTTACGAACAAAACTGGCCCAGAAGTCAATATAAATACTAATAATGCATGCCCATATGGACTGAGACAACTTTTCAGTAATAATACATGAATATAGCTCTTTATTGTCTGCCACTCTGCCTCAATAATCCGGAATTTTCGTGTAATTAATGTCACACTGTCACTTTAATATTATTAATTTATATATCTTTCTTGTCACCGAATTAATTACGTGCCTTTTTTAATATAATAGCCTAGTCTGTCCTGAAATGATCACTCTGACGCTCGTTCCTTAATTTCTTGCTCGGATCCTAGAGTCTAACAATCAATTTGTATGCTACAGACACTTTTGATGCTTAGGTGTCAAATTGTGATGAGCTTATGAGCTCATTTTCATCTCTTCACCGCCTGGTATGTGCCTGTATCTAGGTATATGTCCAATTGTAACGGAGGAGCTCATTTTTTCCCATCAAATATTTAGTTCTTCTTTTCTCTCTTATGTTTTGCCGCGTCCACCTCTCTCTTGCCATCTTGATTCTTGCCGGAGTTCTTAATTTTCACTTTCTTTCATTTAGTTTTCCCCATTTGACCAGCCCATATCCAAATATAACTTTGATTTATTTGTTCATCAACTCCACTATCATACATTAGTATTCTCATGACCAAAAATTTAAAACTTTTTTTGACTAAAATGAAAATGTAATCAAACATCAAGTTTACAAAATTAAGAGAAAATCAAGTATTTGAAAATTTTATTTTAGTTCAAATAATTATAAATTCTATAAGGAAGAAAATTCTTTTTAGTTTTAATCACTTAAGAAAAATATCCATTAAAATTTAAGAAAATTTCTAGTTGATTCATTTGGAAACTTATTGATAAATCATAAATTTTAATAAAATGAGTTCAATTAAAATCTTTAATCCAATGTCTAAAATAGATTACATAAAATCATTTGTAGTTCAAAGTATTCAATTTAGTAATAAAATTATCCTCACACATTTACTTAGTAAATATACTAACCTTGGCTAAACAATTTGATATAGGAAAGGAAAAGAGATAAAGAGTAAAAACCAACCAAAGAAGAGATATGAAATTCCAAATATATTTATCAAGCCATCAAGACAACTACTTCAAATAGACAAATTCCTAAAAATGAGAGAAGTACATGAATGAGTATGTGAATGCTAAGTAAATATTCAATTACAAATTTTTAACTAGTTAAAAATTCTTATTTCTAAAGTTTTGTATGGTCAGTGAAATACTCAAATAGTTTTACTGAAATCCTATTAAAATCATTGTCTAAAGATTCAAAAATTCCAAACTATTATAAAATATCATCTCAAAACAAGTACATATTAACCAAGTCAAGCACATAACAAACAATTCAATCACTGACATGTCTGAGCCATCTACATTAGTGACCATAAATATGCAATGTAGTCTGAGCCACCCAAATGAATGACTGCAAATGTGTAATGTAGTTCGAGTCACATAAGTTGGTGATCATAAGTATGAAATATAGTCCAAACACCCTAGATAGAGTACCGATCTAGGATACCATAAGTCCGAGCACCGTAAACGAGTATCGTAAGTCCCTCGGCTACGTAAGTATAATAATGCATATAATGCTATATGGATGACATGAATTAAAATATGTACTATTTTTCCACAAAATCATAAAACAGACTATACAATGTTTTTAATCAACTAAGTTTAGTTTCTAGAAACTAAATTCTCATTCAATTTAGATTTTATAAAAATTTCGGCAACATAATAGTCATTTTTATCAAAACTAATAAAATCCAATTCTTGTAGAAAATAGTTCCAAAATAATATATATGATATGCCAATCAGTATGACGTGCCTCACAGGTAATTCAATATCAAATCAAGTTCAAATTCCTATGTAAATACATTTTTACAAAATATTGCACAAAATTCTATATTTATTTAAAATATATAAATTCATAATTAAACTAATTTTAGGATCAAATAATCGACTCCCTACCTTAATAAGAAAACATTACAGTGCTATAGAGTGTACCTGGTATTGTTTAGTGATCGTCCAAAGGGTCAGAGATTGTTTTCGAACCCTCGATCACTCGCTTCAAAATATTATTTTTTCCAATAGAGCCTTAATTCGAAAAATAGACTTTACAATTGAATTTCTAGTATTCAAATTAACTAGATTAGACATATAACTCGAATAATTTGAGCTTGGGCCAATACCCAATTTGTAGCATGCAAAACAAAGCAAATCCCAAACCTCTCGTGCCTTAGTTTGCATGTCCCACCAAAACTAATAGGTTTTATATATTGAAATTCGTTTCTCAAGTCCATTTCGGTGTCACTAATATAAATTGGGTCATTTATTCCAAAATTTTTAAGTTGAATTATAAAAATATCACTTTTTAAGAAATAGTTAGAAAAATGCCATATTTCTCTGAAAAATGCCACCGAAATCAGATTTTAACTTCCACACTATCACTCTCTTCCTTATAAATTTTCTATACTAATTTCAAACCAAAAGTTTCTAATACGTCAACCCATTCAAAACTAATTACAAAAATGTCAATATTTTAATTAGTAAAATGTCCAAAAGTTTGAGAAACTCAACAAATCCGGCGAGGGGCGGTGCTATCCGATGGCTGGTGGTTGGAAAAGCCTTCCCTGGTGGTCTGGGTGGCTCAACTTGGTAGTGGGGAGGTCCCCTTTAGCTTAGGTTAGATTCCCACGAGGAAGCAAGCTCTCTCGCTTCTCCACGTCACACACGGCTATCCAAGGCTATGCTTCCTACGATGACGGCTGTTGGTGCGCGAGATGGTGACCGGAGTTGGCTGGGTTAAAGGCTGGCGGTGGTGTGTTGAATAAGAAACAGAGAAGTGAGATAGATAAGATAGGAGATATGGTGCTGGTGTCGTGGGTTTGGGAGGAATGCAAAGGATTTCAAATTCCTTTTTTCATCATTTTTTTAATAAACCTAGTAAAAGTACATAATTACCTTTTGAAAACCCGAGATTTTACAAGTATCATAATCATTTTTATTATACCATCATCACCATTTCTTCTTATTTTCATAGCCCGTGGCTATGTTCTCATTTCCATCATTTAGTATTCCTTTTAAACGGATTACTTTCCTTGTTATCATCACCATCTCTTCTTATTTTCATAGCCCGTGGCTATGTTCTCATTTCCATCATTTAGTATTCCTTTTAAACGGATTACTTTCCTTGTTATCATCACCATCTTCGTCTCATTCTCACATTTCATAAGCTTGTCATCCAAGTATTCTCCCTGACGTACATGTGTACTGTACACACACAAATATCAACATATATACACATATTGCATTTTTATTATGTTATATATGCATAATAGATTGTTAAACTAAATACAATTCTAGAATCTATCATACTAAATTGTTAGAAAAATTTTTGCTGAGAGAAAACTCAAGACTAATCTAGATCCATTGTGTTTGATAGTAAAGGATGAGATCACGTAAGCAGAAGTGATTAATTAATTAGAACCTAAGGATAAAGATCTTCCACAGTCAGAATACTCTATGTATACTCAATGGGTTCTCTCTCTGTTGATAGATGTTAGAGGATAAAAGCGTACACTTTATTAGGCTTAGAGACCAAAACCTTAATAGTTATGTCCTTATATACTAACAACCAATAGAGATCCCATCAATCTTTATTGATCCAATATTGGGTAACCACATATTACACAGTCTATACTTAATTGGTAATTTTATGAGCTTATAAGTAGATCACTTAATAGCCCCACTTAATTAGACAGCCCTAATATATAATTATTATATAAAAAACGTATAGCCCATATAGGTTATACACGTGTATAACCTAACAATCTCCCACATAGACTACATGAGTTTTTCCTGAAACAATTATATAAAGAAAACTTGAGGCACACTGTATTGCTATCTGGTTAAGAAATTACTCTTTATGACAATTTGGACATTCTTGTATATTAACATGAAATAACTAAACCTATCAATGATTATCAAATTAATACACGTAATGACATAGATCAAGTATAGATGTATGACATGGAAATTATACGAAAAAGTATCTTACATGCCTATTTCTATTTAGTCTTACTTTATGATTCTAATGAATCAACCTTAAGCTTTCACTTTATGCAAAACTGCAATTTTATGCAAAATAGTAGATAGAAAGAAAATAAAATATAAATTTAGAGTATAAAAGAAAACTATCACTTTATTGATATCAAATAATAAATGTGTCTATCAAAATAGAACTTGTAAAATCTAACTCCCTCTAATTCTGAACATCTTTAAATAGTGCACCACCCATATGAATAGTGAGCTCATGAAACACCTAAAGCGTTAAACCTTTGGTGAGCAGATTTACCAACATGGAGTTAGTGTGGATATATTCTATAGATACTAGGTATGTAAAAACCCGGATTTTTGGAAGGGTAATTTAGACATTTTACCAATTTATCGGGTATTATATTGGGTGAATTAATTTGCAAAAGTTTTGTCCAGAAGAACTAAATTACAATTTTTAGGGGACTGAATTAATAGAGTTTGGGAACTAGGGACTATAATATAAATTTTTTAAAAAATTGCACAGTCCCATATGACTACTCACATAGGTTCATCTTCCCACTCACCTTCTCTCTCTCTCTCTCGCTCGCTCATCCGAAGGGGGAAGAAGAAGCTACCACCACCTCTCGCTGTCGTCCGCCCGAGCAGCCCACTGGCAAAGCTCCTCCATGCTACGCAAAGCCGATGCCGACCAGCTATTACCACTAGAGAAGCCGCCGTTGCCGGAGAAGACGAAGTGGACTGTTTCAGATTTCTTGTCCCCGACGACGATTCCAACCACCATTTGACCTCTAACCAGACTCATTAGATTCGTCTCGTTGAGAGGAAGTTCAAGGTATATATATATCTTAATTCTATACTACCCGAATCAAAAGTTGTCATTCTTAGAATATTTTGAGCTTGAGTTGACTTTTTGATCCAGCCATTGGATTGTGTTTTTGTTGTCATTTTTGGATTGTACTCAGAAAATGAGAAAGTTTGATATATATATATATATATATATTGCCTATGTTTACAGATCGGCACAAAAATTGAAATTGGATGACTAAGATTTGCCTCGATTTGCGTGCCACCGGTCTGATGTGGGCTCAGACCCGAATTGGATAAGTTATATGTCTAACCTAGCTATTTTGGGCATTAGGAATTCAGTGAAGATGTCCGTTTTGTGGAATCGAAGCTCCGTTGAGAAGTTAGTTTTTCAGAAGAGGATGATCGAGGGTTTGGAATTGGTTTCCGACTCTCCGGACGATCGTCGACGATGCCTTGAGGATTCAATAGCATGATATCACTATTCTTGCGAGGTAGGGATTCGGTTAGCTTTGTTTGATACTATTTTCGAATAAAAATTATTTTCTGCAATATATGAGAACATATGTGATGGTCTATGATGGTATGATATACATATATATATATTGTATTACTCTAAGGATTTTTTGAGTGCAGGTTATTTTGGGTATATCATAAATAGGATTGTTGTGCTGCCCATTTTTCTATAAAAACATAATATACTTATTTTATTGAAAAACTAGAGTATGATTATTTTCACACTTCATTCTGTGTTGCATGTGTCATAGGATCATACATGAGCACTGTGTTAGCATCGTAGGTTTATAGTGTGGCGCTGCGTGCCCCACCGTCAGTGTAGAGTCCGTAAACTCACGCGGAGTTTTGTTACTTATGACTACCTCCCCATTTACCTCCCCATTTGACAAGCATAGGCAATTCAGTTATCCCTCCAGGTTTGGTAGGCGACACATGGGTGTCACCTCCGAGTATAAGCTTAGGTGTCAGGTAGGCTGTTAGGTACACTTAGTGCCATCATCTTGGGTTTCCACAGATAAGAGGATGTAAGCTCATGGGTATGGATTGATTTGTGTCATGTGCATTTGAATTGAATGGTTTTGATTATACTAATTTATTTATACATATACATGATTTTCAGTTTTGGATTATCATATATGTATATATTGGATTTAAACTACCTATGCATGAGCTTTCCATCACTAAAATGTTTTCAATTAAGGTAACTAATTTTCCTACTAAGCATTTTATGCTCACTCTCTTCCTCCTTTTCTCAGGTAGTGTCCAGTACAATTTTGGAGATCAAGAGGAGTAAGAGGTCATCGGGATTATAGTTCGTTATCTTGATAATGCTTGAAGCGTATTATTTTGGTATTTGGATTGTTTGAGTTTTATTTTAGCATTGAACCAAGATTACTACTTTCTGTTTTATCTGTGAACTTTTGTATGCCATTTTGGTATCTGTTTAGACGTGGATGATGATGATGCTTGAACATACATTTGATTTATATTTTTTTCGGTATTTATTCGATCTATGTTTAATGGTGTATATGAACTATGGAAGAGGTTCACGGGATGGAATTCCAAATATTTTATCTAAAATGGACTATTTTATAAAATTATAACTTTGAGACGTTTTCAAATAAATCAAGGAATTACTCATCCTTGCGAAATTCTCCTTCTGCCACTAGCTCGGGTTTTGGGTTGTGACAGAAAATTTTGGTATCAGAGCTTTGAGTTTAACAGCTCAGATATATCACCATTTAACTAGAATGAAGTTGATTTTATGACAAGCATTCATCATTATCGCATTAACAGTTTGGCATATTGTTTCAGACTCTTAAGGATGCCTCCAAGAAGAGTTCCGATGTACCAGTCGGGTGCCAAACCTCCTCGTCTAGATTTCACTCGTCTGGTCGAGGTAATGTAGTAAACATTCGCTCAGATGAGTAATCCAGATTATCAGCCTCCAAATCCAAGGGAACGTCAGTTGGATCAGTCTGATCATCTCCAACGGTTCATGCGTCTCTAGCTAGGGCAGTTTGATAGTAGGCCAGGATCTCTTACAGTAATTACTTGGTTGCGTGAGATGGAAAGGCACTTTCGTGCTCTTGGTACTCTAGTTCAGTTTTGGGCTGTGTTTGCTGTTATCCATTTGACAGAGAGTGCCATTCGTTGGTAGGAAACAATAGAACAGATGCAAGATATAATGGGTTTGACTTGGGAAGACTTGGAACGAATTTTCAAGGCCTAGTATGCCAATGAGGATCAGCAAGATGAAGTGGTGAACCGGTTTGAGACATTGATTCAAGGTAACAAATTAGTGAATGAGTACCTGATAGAGTTCACTGAGTTGGCAGGTGTTGCTCTTGGACTAGGTACGAGTGAGAAGTACCGAGTTACCAAGTTCAGGAGCCGTCTGAATCGGAACATTTTCAACAGAATTGGTACCCAGATTTTCTATACTCTTCCTGAGATTATAGTGGTTGCCCAGCGGGTAGAGGCCATCAAAGAAGGATTGGATTCTAGAAGGAACTAGTGGAGACTTTTACCTCCCCTCAACCTTATAAGCATCAATACCACCCTTAGGGTTTTACTCAGATTTTTCCGACTCCTCAGGCCTCAGGGAGTCAGGGTGGGCGCGAATATGGCAATAGTAGTCTGGGATCCAGTAGTATCCATCCGTACCAGGGAAGAAGCAACAATGGGAAAGAAAAGGTGACTAGCCAAGCCTATGCTTTTATTGGGGCAGACGACACTCAGGATCACACCGGCTGAGGTGACGGTATGATCCTTTTTTCATACTCTTAGGCACATGTTTTGTTTGATATTGGTGCATCCCATTCATTCATATCCTTATTGTTTGCTCAACTGTTGAGGTTGAAATTTTCTGATTTGGATTATATATTGACGTTGAGTACATCTTTGGGATGAGTAGTCGATATGTCTAGTGTGTATAAGTCTTATTGGGTTGTGGCCGGTGACAGGAAGCTTCTTGTTGATTTGATTATATTTCCGATGGGACACTATGACGTAATACTCGATATGGATTGGTTGTCGAAGTATCGAGCCATTGTAGACTGTCATAAGAAGCGGTTGACTCTTTTTCCTAGTGATGGGTAACCTATTGTCTATCAGGCTAGGATGAGTCTGTTGAAGCCTAGTCTTATTCTAAAAGTGTGCATGGGTGGAAGGAAGAAACTCGAGTGTTATGGGAACTTGTTTGCCATTGATGGTGAGGTGAGGATAGACGATCAAAACCTATGGTTTCTGGTAGTTAGTGAGTATTCAGAGGTATTTCCTGAAGACTTACCGGGGTTATCACCAGATAGGGAGATAGAGTTCTGCATTGAACTAGTTTCTGGAGCTTAGCCAGTTTCTATTCCAGCCTATCGCATGGCTTCTACTGAGATAGAAGAGTTGAAAGAATAGTTGGATGACCTACTTTCCAAGGGCTTTATTCATAGTAGCACTTTTCCTTGGGGTGCTCCTGTTTTGTTTGTGAAGAAAGCTGATGGTTCGTTGAGACTCTGTGTGGACTACATGAAGTTGAATCAGTTGACAGTGAAGAACAAGTATCCTTTGCCAAGGATAGACGAGTTATTTGATCAACTCAGTGGCTCAAGGTTCTTCTCCAAGATCAATTTGAGATCTGGTTATCATCAGTTGAAGATAAAGGAGGATGATATGCCTAAGACAATATTCAGAACTCGATATGGTCATTTTGAGTTTCTGGTGATTCTGTTTGGTTTGATGAATGCTCTTGCAGCATTTATGGATCTTATGAATCGGGTCTTCAGGCCGTTTTTGGACCATTTTGTGGTTATGTTCATTGATGACATCCTAGTGTATTCCAAGACTCGAGAAGAGCATGCCGAACATCTGGAGATAGTACTTGAGACCTTGAGAGATCATCAATTGTATGCCAAGAAATCGAAGTGTGACTTTTGGATGTCAGAATAAAGTTCTGGGGGCATGTGATTTCTCATAGAGGTATTTCAGTCGATCCCACTAAGATAAAGCTATTCTAGAGTGGGAGAGACCAAGAAATGTGACAGAAGTACGGAGTTTCCTTGGTTTGGCAGGCTACTACCACCGTTTTATACAAGATTTTTCAAGGATCGCCTTGCCTTTGACGAAGTTGACTAGGAAAGATGTCAAGTTTGTTTAGGATAATGAAAGTGAAGAAGCTTTTGTCAGGTTGAAGTAAAGTTTGACCACCTTACTAGTTCTTACTGTTCCTGATAGTAGCGAACATTATGTGATGTATATCGATGCTTCAAAGACAAGTTCGGGATGTGTCTTGATGTAGAATGGTCAGGTTGTGGCTTATACTTCTTGTCAGTTGAAGCCACATGAAAGGAACTATCCCACCCATGATCTAGAACTTACAGTAGTGATATTTGTGTTGAAGATTTGGTGATGTTACTTATATGGTGTAAAGTTCGACATATTCTCTGATCATAAGAGTTTGAAGTATCGCTTTACTCAGAAGGATCTGAACTTGAGACAGTGAAGATAGGTTGAGTATATGGAGGATTATGACTTCGACCTACAGTATCATCCTGGTAAGGCTAATGTTGTAGCTGATGCACTAAGTAGAAAGCCTCATGGTGCACTAGCTGCACTGGTGTTTGAAGATGGGAGGAACTCAGTTATGATTGGTGACTACAACTTGCAGTGCTTCGAGAATGAAGGGGTTGCTTGCCTGAGCAACATTGTGATTTCACCATCCCTTCTCCAAACTGTTCAATGGAGTCAGTGGCAAGATAGGGAGTTGAGGAAAATCTAGAACCGGCTTCAGAATAGTGAACAGTTAGATGGTTGGAGCACTAGCAGAGAAGGGTTTTTGCTTTTCAGTAGGAAGTTGGTTATAGTTAATAACCCTAATCTTCGAGAAACCATTCTAACTGAGGCTCACAAATCAAGGTTCACCGTACATCCAAGTAGTGATAAGATATACCAAGAATTGAAGAGGTAGTATTGGTGGAAAGGGATGAAGAAAGATGTAGCTACCTTTGCGGCTAAGTGTTTGAATTGTTAGCAAGTTAAGGCTGAACAACAAAGGCCAGCTGGGTTACTTCAGCCATTGCCAATTCCGGAATAGAAGCAGGACAAGATCACGATAGACTTCGTGACCCATTTACCAAAGACCTTGAGGAAGAATGATGCAGTTTAGGTGATAGTCGACTGGTTGACGAAGAATGCTCACTTTATACTGATCTAGATGGACTACTCACTTACTAAACTCAATAGACTGTATGTAGAGAACATCATATGCTTGCATGGTATGCTTTCAAGTATAGTCTCCGACAAAGATCCAAGATTTACTTCTAAGTTTTGGAGAGCCTTGCAGAAAGTGTTGGGTACGCAGTTGGATATCAGTACGGCTCATCATCTAGAGTCAGATGGTCAGTCTGAAAGGACCATTCAGATTCTTGAGGACATGCTACATTGTTGCATACTAGACTTTGGTGGAAACTGGAATGATCATCTTCCTTTGGTGGAATTTGCTTATAATAACAGTTACCAGACCAGTGTGGGTGTCTCTATATGAAGTGTTGTATAGGAGGCCGTGTAAGTCGCCTTTGTGTTGGGCAGAACCCAAAGAGCATGTTACTCTTGGAACTGAACTGATTGAGGAGACTACTGAGAAGATCAAGAATATCTGGGAGAGACTTAAGGAGATTTAGAGTCGCCAGAAGAGTTATGCTAACCCGAAGAGGAGTGAAGTAGAGTTCGATACTAGCGATTTCGTATTCTTGAAAGTGACTCCAAGGTATGGTGTGACAAGATTTGGAGTTAAGGGTAAGCTTACTCCAAGGTATATTGGTCCTTTTAAGATCACTGAGAGAATTGGACCAATGGCGTATCGATTGAATCTACCTGCACAGTTGGGTCACGTGCATAATGTGTTTCATGTGCCGATATTGAAGAAGTACATGCCGAACTTATCTCACGTTATTCAGCACGTGCATGTACCGATCTAAGAAGATGCATCCTATAAAGAGCAGCCTGTTCATTTGTTGGCTAGAGAGTTGAAGGTGCTTCGCAACAGAGAGATTCCACTTGTCAAGGTGCTTTGGGAACATCACAAAGAAGATAAGGCTACTTGGGAACTCGAGACATAGATGTACAAGAAGTACCCTCATTTGTCTAACCTTTAGTCAGAAGTTATATTGTGATATAAGCCTTGACTTGTATTTTGAATTTCGGGACGAAATTCTTTTAAGGAGGGGAGAATAGAAAAACCCAAATTTTTGGGAGGGTAATTTGGATATTTTACCAATTTTTCGGGTATTATATTGAGTGAATTAATTTGTAAACGTTTTGTGTAGAAGGACAAATTGCATTTTTAGGGGACTGAATTGATAAAGTTTGGGAACCGGGGACTATAGTGCAAATTTTTTTTAAAATTGCACAGTCCTATATGATCACTCACGTGGATTCATCTTCCCACTCACCTTCTCTTTCTTTCTTTCACCCGATTCTCTCTCTCCCTCACCCGATTCTCTCTCTCTCTCCCGATTGGCCGAAAAGGAAGAAGAAGCTGCCGCTGCCTCCTATCGTTGTCCACCCGAACAGCCCACCGGCAAATCTCCCCTGTGCCGCATCGAGCCGATGTCGACCAGCTATCGCCACCGGAGAAGCCGCCATTGCCAGAGAAGATGAAGTGGACCATTTCAGATTTCTCGTCATCGGCGATGATTTCAGCCACCATTTGACCTCTAACCAGGCTCGTTGGATTCATCTTGTCGAGAGGAAACTCAAGGTATATATATCTTAACCTCATACTGCCCGAATCGAAAGTTGCCATTTTTAGAATATTTTGAGCCTGAGTTGACTTTTTGATCTGGCAGTTGGATCATGTTTTTGTTGTATTTTTAGATTGTACTCAGAAAATGGGAAAGTTTGATATATATATATATATATATATATATATTGCCTATTTTTGGTGATCGACATGAAAATCGAAATCGGACGACTAAGATTTATCTCGATTTACGTGCCAATAGTCCGGTGTAGGTCCGGACCCGAATTAGATAAGTTATATGTCTAACCTAGCTAATTTGAGTGCTATGAATTCAGTGAAGAGATCCGTTTGTAGAATCGAAGCTTCGTTGAGAAGTTGGTTTTTCACAAGAGGACGATCGAGGGATTAGAATTGGTTCCCGATCCTCCGGATGATCATCGACGATGCCTTGAGGATTCAATAGTATGGTATCGCTATTCTTGTGAGGTAGGGATTCGGTTAGCTTTCGTTTTATACTATTTTTGAATAAAAGTTATTTTCTGCAACATATGAGAACAAATGTGATTTTTGATTTTCTTGAACATATGTGATGATTTGTGATGGTATGATATACATATATATATATATATTGTATTCCTCTGAGGATTTTCTGAGTACAGATTATTTTGGGTATATCAAAAATAGGGCTATTGTGCTACCCATTTTTCTATAAAAGCCTAATATATTTATTTTATTGAAAAATCAGAGTACGATTATTTTCACACTTCAATTCTATGTTGCACGTGTCATAGAATCATACATGAGCACCGTGTTAACATCGTGGGTTTACAGTGTGGCATTGCGTGCCCCATCATCGGTGTAGAGTCCGTAAACTCGGCGGCGTTTTGTTACTTCTGATTACCTCTCTATTTGGCAGGCATAGGCAATTCGTTTGCCCCTCCAGGCTTGGTAGGCGACACATGGGTGTCCCCTCCGGGTATAGGCTTAGGTGTCAGGCAGGCTGTTAGGTACACTTAGCACCATCATCTTGGGTTTCCATAGATGATAGGATGTGAGCTCATGGGTATAGGTTGATTTGTGTAATGTACATCTAAATTGAATGGTTTTGGATTATACTGATTTATTTATACATATACGTGACGATTTCTAGTTTTGAATTATCATATATGTATGTATTGGATTTAAACTAACCATGCAAGAGCTTTTCATCACTAAAATATTTTCGATCGAGGTAACTGTTTTTCCTATTAGGTATTTTATGCTCACTCCCTTCCTCCCTTGCTCAGGTGGTGTCCAGTACAATTTTGGATATCAAGAGGAGTACGAGGCAATCGGGATTGTAGTTCGTTATCTTGGTAATACTTGAAGCGTGTTGTTGTGGTGTTTGGGTTGTTTGAGTTTTGTTTTAGCATTGAACCAAGATTACTACTTTCCGTTTTGTCGTTGAACTCATGTATGCCATTCTGGTGTCTGTTCTAACGTGGATGATGATGATGCTTGAATATACATTTGATTTACGTTCTTTTCGGTATTTATCCGATCTATGTTTAATGGTGTATACGAACTGTGGGAGAGGTTTGCGGGATAGAATTCTAAATATTTTATCTAAAATGCACTGTTTTATAAAACTATAACTTTTAAGTCTATGTGTTTAGACTTTGACGAGCTTCTGTTGTTATTAGAATATAGAATGACACCTCTATTATCACAATAAATCTTCAATGGCTTTTCTATGACATTGACAATTCGCAGTCCAATGATAAAATTTCGAAGCTATATCCCTTGAGCATCTACTTAACACTCTTCCATGATACAGCTCCTCTGGTAAGCATGTAAATATAGCCTGAAATGGATCTCTTACTATCTAGACATCGAATATAATCAGAGTCGGAATACCCCACGGTCTCCAAATGATCAGATCTCTGTTAAGTGAAAATGTAATTTTTTGTTCTCTATAAATATCATAAAACTCTCTTTGTTGTTGTCTAGTGATCCATACCAGGGTTACTTAAATATCTATCGAACATTCCAACTATGTATGATATATCTGGATACGTATATACCTGAGTATACATCAGACTCCCTACTACAAATGCATAAGGGATTTTCTGTATTTCTTCAGCTTCAAACTCATTTTTCGGGCATTGAATGAGACTGAATTATCACCCTTAACAATGGATGTATCTCCTGGGGAACATTTGTTCATACCAAATCTATCAAGCACCTTTTCGATAGAGCTCTTTTGTGATAATTCAAGAATGTCCTGAGAGTGATCTCTCTGTATTTTAATCCCAATATAAAACATGCATCCCTAAGATCTTTCATCTTTGTTTGATAGAAATCTCTTTGTTTCATGTAGTAATCCTATTTCATTGCTTGCCAAAAGTATATTATCAACATATAAGAGCGAGAAGATAAATTTGCTTCTACTAAAATTATGATAAATGCATCCATCTACTGAATTTTTCTCAAAACCAAATGAGGAAATAACTTGATGGAACTTATAATACCATCGACGGGATACTTGTTTAAGACTATAGATAGATTTCTTTAATTTACAGACCATAGACTTTGGATTTTTAGTTACAAAACTTTTATGTTGTACTATATAAATCGTTTCATCAATATCACCATTGAGAAACGCAGTCGTTACATCCATCTGATATAACTCCAAATCAAAAAAAGCTATTAGTGCCATAATTATTATAAAAGAGTCTTTCGAAGAAACTGGGAAAAAAGTCTCTTTATAGTCAATGCCTTCTTTCTAAGTAAAACTCTTAGCAACTAGACGAGCCTAATATCTCTCTCTATATTGCCTTTAGAATCCCTTTTGGTTTTAAAAATATATTTACAATTAATAGGTTTCTTTCTTCCTGGCAATTCAATTAGTTCCCAAATGTCATTGTCTTTCACGGATTTCATCTCATCCCCCATTACAATGATCCACTGTTGGGATTTTGAACTTTGTTTGGCTTAAGTGAAATTGACTGGATAATTTTCCACTCCTATGTCAAACTCATGCTCTAAGAGATAGACAATGTAATTATCCGAAATTGCGTTTCTCCTTTCCATAATAGATCTCCTTAATGACATTTCTTTTTCAGGAGCAACTTCCTCATGTAGGACCGAGAGTTGCAGAATATTGTCTTGAATTTCTGGATTACTTCTTGAATAATGTTCACTTGAAGTTGTTGAGGTTGCTCTTTAGGAGCAACTTCTTCATGTAGGATAGGAAGTTGTAGAATATTATCTTGACCTTTTGGATTTACTTCTTGAATAATGTCAAGCAAAAGAACCTGATCTCCTTCAATAGTAACTATAGGAAGAGAAACGAATTCTATTGAAATAATATCCTATAAATTAGTTTATTATTTTGACTAAATAATTTATTATCAGATTATTTGTTATTGATTTGTTGTTAATAAATTCTATGCTATGAATTTCTATTTCATTTATGTCCCATTGATATATATGTGACGTGTATGTTTATCTTATGCAAACATCTAAAGATTCCGAGATATGTAATGAGTAATAAAGAATTATTCGTATGATGAGTTCATATGTGAGAGATATTATATTTCTTATTTCATTATATATAAATTAAATCGTTCGCATTCTACATATTGATGAAGATGGAATACTTTACTATACCATAGAATATAGTGTTGTCTATTTTCATAATAAAGTCTCTAATTATTGAAGTAAGTCTTCGAATAGAAATGCTAGTGTGTTATAAAGACATTATAACAGTATCAAATAGGACCGAGTGAATTAGAATTTAAGGTTAAGTGTTGTAACTTAAATTTCTAATTTCACTAATCTAGTACTATTGTAGAAAAACTTAATCCTAGTGACTAATGAACTTACTTTCATTTGTTTTATTTTTTTAAGTTACTAAAGGACTAGTTCTAATCTATGGTTCGGACTCCGGTATCTTGGAAGATAAGGTGTATGAAATGTGTAGAACATTTTTCATGATGGACGCCATGAATACAATGTCACTTTGAGTTTTTTCAAGTACTTGAATAATATAAACCAGGGCCTCAGTACTCACTATGTGAATTTGACTGTGTTGGTATAAGCAGAAACAAATACCTAATCAACTATTATCCATTAGATGAAAAATGGCAACTCAAAGATAAATATGTACTAGAAAGGTAATACGGTAATTTCATTCCGCAAGTACGACATTGCACTTGGAATACGTCTATAGGTATAATATATGCTAAATAAATTAAGCTAATTATTTGATAATAGGCTTCACAGAAAATAAATGATACTTAGTCCAAGAGTTCAAGACTGGGCCTATAGTGGTATGCCTCAATATTAATGGACAAGGCCCAATCATAATTATGAGTTAATCATGATTGTGAGCATATGATCTATTGGAGCTTACGATTTATTGATCCATCTGATTCCTATTTAGCTCAAATTAAAGCTCAATAGTTATTTGATGATCAGTTAAGCCCAACAAGCCTATTAAGGTTTACTAATCTCTCTATAATTAAGAAAAAAGTTCTCTGACTAGATAGAATAAGTGTTACATGTTAAACACCTCTAAGAAGAGAGTATTTCATGCATAATAGAGAGAAAAGGAAAGTAGAGAAAGTCGGCCATACTAGGGAATTCACCATCCTTGTTGTTTTGGCCATCCCAGAGAAATCAATTCAAGAAAATTGTCTTCTTGTTCATCTGCGGATCACTTTGTTGAGAATTAAGAAGGTGACCACCCATCAGATCAATCAAACGGCTTTTGAGAATAGATAGGAAGATGAAAAGGTTGTAGAGTGAAGTCAGATATTGTTCTTATCTAGATCAAGAGTTAATTTATGTTAGATCATGATCTGAAATATTTTGTAAAGAGAAATATTTTAAACGATTAATTCTGCTACGTTTCTGAATTTACAAAACTATGGTGTTCTTGAAAATGATTTTATGAAAATATTTTCTGGAATTTTATTCAAATAAATACCAACACTTGATACTAGAGCATGGTTAGACTATTGATCTATTCTCTTATTAATTGATCTTTTTGATTTCCAAAAAGTTTGATTGTGCTTGGTCTTGTTCGTGTTAAGAGTATGCTCTAGTTTGTATGATCGTCGATAGATTCAATGAGTTTGAATGATTATTTGATTAGATGTTACTATAAGGTGATGATGTTTACTTTTTATTTTCGTTTCTGGCATGTTCTTGATTTCTATGTGTTCAAGTTTTATATTTTTGATAAAACTATGCATATAAATGTTTTGATCTTTAATTGTTTTTAAGTTTTTATGAAAAATTGTTTTTCAATTTAAATAATAAAAAAAACAAAACAATGGAGTGGCGCACGGCTAGGAGCCGTGTCCACTACCCGCGTGACCCTCACTGGTGTGACCCATGTGTGGGCACATTTCTGCGCATGGCATGTGGCCTGCCTCCTCGCATTGGTTGTGTGGGTTCTCCCAATGCATATCTCGTGAGAGGCCAGTCTGCGCATGCCGCATGGGATTACTCCGTACATGCGGTATGGGCACGGCCCCACTGGCCACGCGGATATAATATGTGCATGGCCAGTAGATGGCCTCTTACGCACCGGTTGCGTGGGTGGTCTCTCGTGCCTTGGCTGCTTAGGGTTCTTCCTCATGCATTGTTGTACGAAATCTATGCAAGCCTAATTTCGCTTGGAAGTTGTCCCAAGAGATGCCGCATAGCGTTATGCGAGCCCGTAGGTGCTCGTTAATTGTCTTGAGCATGGCCGCATAACATCCCGAGACTAATGTTCATGTAACGGCCTCCCGTTTCATCCATCGGCTTGTCCCCACCATTTCGAATTTCCTGCCGTAATTTTAATTATTTTCATTTTAAAATTAATTTAATTTGTCCATAGTTTTATGAAAATTGATAAATTCAAATTTTAAATCCTTATTAAATTTGAATTTTTGAAATTTAAATTGATAGGATATGTTAATTTGAATTATAGATATGGTTAATATCCATAATAATTTAATTATTACTTGAATAATTAAAGATATTTTAAAATGTAAAGTTTTTAAAATTAGATATTACGAGATAATATCTTTTAGTTTTAAATTCAAATTTTAAATAGATATTTTGAAATACTAATGATGTGATAGTTAATTATCTATTTTGAGTTTTAAATTTGTTTTAATTCAAATTACAGATATGGTAAGAAATTTCATCTATAAAATCTTCTATCATTTAAATTTCAAATCTTCTGAAGATATGAAATGTTAATTTAAATCAGAATATCTTTTCTTTTTTAAATTTAAATTTATGATTGGTAGATATTTAATGAGACTAGATATTGATTTGAACTTTGAATTCAAATCTAAAAGATAAGATAATGGGAGATATTTAAAGAAGATAAATTCAAATTAAGATTTCAAAGGTTAAAATTTAAATTTGAGATATTTAAGGAGATTTGATTAGTTAAATTTTTTATTTAAACTGAACAGATTTTATGAAAATCTTTTCCTATTTAAATTTTAAATTTTTTCTTCCATATTTAAATATTAAACATTATCTTACTAGATAGAATTATTTAAATATTAAATAATCTTTAAATTACTGAAAATTAATAAATCATTAATAATTAATTAATTATCTACTTACTACTTTGGTATTATTAGGACTATGTTGCATGCATGCCTAATAATTAAGTTTTATTACATGATCTTTAGTAACATATCATATAGAAAATTTGAGCTACTCTCATGCAAATATGAACATGCTTACATAATTAATTTTAGGTTACTAAGCTAGTTAGATGACTGGATAAAGTCTATAAATCCCTAATTATAAAATATTGAGTGGAAGAAGGTATACGATACCTATGATCTCTATTGTTGATTTGTTATGTATTAGGATAGTCACACTTCAAAATCTTGTTGAGCTCCCGTAGGAGGGTTTTTGTTCGGGTAATACTGAAAATAAGCTTTTTAGGATAAGGTACTAGGTATACTATATAAGGCTATCGCCTGTAAGAGACAGTTTTATATAATAAGCTTAGTTACCGAAACAATAGTTAAACACTCAACTCGAAACATTAATATCCACTCGTAGGATTTTTTATTAGTCCATTAAAGGATCAAAGAGAATGGTAATTAGAGATGTGGAATAAGAGTTATCTATTTATTTACTAATTGAAATTATTTCAGTTTGACTTGTTGATTGTATGACCTCCCGTAGGAGGCTTGCAATCAATGGTAGATCAAATTACCGTGAATATAAGTGATAGTCTTAGGGATACTTCACTTGCATATTGTGTGTTTAATATATTATGTTAATTATTCAAAACATACTATATGATGTTTGCTTATACATGGATTATTTATTTGTTTTCAATAGATATGGCACTTAATGCTTTGTCCACTTCACTCACTCAAAACAAGCTAGATGGTGAAGATTATGTAGATTGGAAATAAAACCTAAATATAGTGCTTACTGCTGATAAACACAAGTAGGTTTTTACCATTCCCTGTCTTACCCAACCAACTACGGAATCTACCAATGATAAAAAAAAACTTATATGATAAGTGGAAACAATCTGATGAGATGGCTAAATGCTATATACTTGGCTCAATGAGCAATATATTATAACAACAACATCAAGGGATGGATACTGCTACTAACATAATGCTAAGTGTTGACAAAATGTTCACTAGTCTTAGTCGTCAAGCTAGAAATAAGGCTACATGTTTATTCATGAATCTTTGTCAAAAGAAGAGTACTCCAGTTCTAGAACATATGATGAAAGTCATCATATATCTTAATAAACTAGAGATCCTTGGAGCTAAGATTGATTGTGACACCCAAATTGACATGGTTTTGAACACATTGTCAAACATATTCAATTACTTTAAGATCGATCATGAGATTCATCGAAAAGACTATACTCTTACTGGCTTAATGAAAGATCTACAAATTACAAAGAATATTCTTAGGAAGAATAAGTCAAGGTTAGCTGAGGCTAATGTAGCTCAAGCTAGCTCTTCCAAACCTAAGTCGAAAGGCAAAGGTAAAGGAAAAAAAAAAAACTTTTGCTTCTCTAGCTCCAAAGAAAAATAAGGCTAAGAAGGATGCCAAACCAAAAAGAACATGTTTCTACTGTGGTAAAGATGAGCATTGGAAGAGAAACTACAAAATTTACCTAACCCTTAAAAAGGAAAAGAACAACAGTAAGGACAAACAATGTAATGACAATTTGTTGTTCATTGAGACTTGTCATGTGGTTGATTCTATCGATTCTTGGATCATAGATTCGGAAGCCACTAACCATATTTATAATACTTTGCAGGGGTTCAAGGAAACTAGGAAGTTCGCTAGTGAAAAGTTCACATTGCGATTAGAAAATGGATCAATAGTTGAGGCTCGTACAATGGGAGATGTTATTTTGAATTTCATTGATTTTAGGTTTTTAGAAATAAAAAATTGTTAATATATTCCGGTGCTTAAATAAAATTTGATTTCTATTTCTTTTTTGATGAGACAAGGTTATTTTATTTGCTTTGATAATAAAGTTTCTATTAGAAAGAATAAAAGTCTCATTTGCATTGGTACTCATAGGAATAATATTTTCTTTATTCTACCTAAAAGCATCTCATTGCACAATCTTAGAAATGATTCTTAACATGTAGAACCTAAACATAAGAAAGTGAAAGTAAGTATTAATGATGAAACTTATCTCCAAGTTTTTTAGAAATCAAACCATTACCAACTTGTGAATCTTGTCTAGAAGGTAAAATGACCAAAAGACTATTTACTAAAAAAAGTCTTAGAGTTCAAGAATATCTTGAGTTAGTACACACTGATGTCTGCATGCCTATAAATATTTAAACTCGAGGAGGTTTTGAATACTTCATTACTTTTACGGATGATTATTCTAGATTTGGTTATATTTACCTAATGCAAAGCAAATTAGATTCTTTTGAAAAATTCAAAGAATTCAAAGCGGAAATTGAAAAGTAGTAAGGAAAGAACATAAAGACCCTTCAATCTGATCGAGATGGTGAATACCACTCTGGGGAATTCTTTAAATTTGTCATAGACAATGGGATCCTATCCCAACTCATAGCACCTGGTACGCCTCAATTAAATAGTGTTGCTGAAAGAAGAAATATGATACTTTTGGATATGGTTAGGTCGATGCTCAATTACACATAATTACTCACATATTTTTGGGGTTATGCCTTAGAAACTACTATGTACTTGCTGAGTAGAGTTCCTTCTAAGTTAGTACCTAAGACAACATTTGAATTATAGAAAGGACATAAACTTAGTTTGTGTCATATTTATATTTGGGGTTATCCAGCATACGTGCTGAAAGGGATAATGACTAAGTTGGAATCATGATCTGAATTATGTCTATTTGTAAGTTACCCAAAAGAAACGAGAGGGTATTATTTCTATAGTACCGAAGAAAAGAAGGTATTTGTGAGTACAAATGCTATTTTCTTGGAATAAAACTATATAAAGATTTTAAGCCAAAATGTAAGTTAGTTCTTGAAGAATTAACTACTGATATTATCAGCTAATCTATAGAAGATAAGATCGAGAAAGTACTTAGGAAAGATAAATCACTTGAAACTCAATACACATTGGATTATCGTCGTAATGGATGAATTGTGAGATAACCTGAAAGATACTTAGGAATAGAAGAGTCTTGTGACCAAGAATCTGTTCCTTACACCTATAATGAGGCAATAGATGATGTTGATAAAGATCTCTAGTGAAAGGCAATTGAATCTGAAATAGAGTCCATGTACTCTAATAAAGTCTGGGAACTTGTAGATCTACCTGAAGGGATAAAACTCATTGGGTGTAAGTGGATCTATAAAAGAAAGAGAGGAGTAGATGGGAAAGTGGAGATTTCAAGGCAAGCTTAGTTGCAAAGAGTTATACACAGAAGGAAGGTATCGACTATGAAGAAACCTTCTATCCTACAGCTATGATCAAGTTTATTCGTATGCTCTTATCCATCGCTACATCTCTTGATTATAAGATATGATAAATGGACTTGAAGATAGCATTCCTGGATGGCAATCTTGATGAACGTATCTATATGATACAACTACAGGGATTCGTTGAAAAGAGCCAAGAAAGAAAAGTTTGTGAACTTAAAATATCTACTTATGGACTCAAGCAATTGTCTAGATCTTGGAACATAAGATTTGATGAAGTTATTAAGTCTTATGGTTTTAAACAAAACGTAGATGAACCTTATGTCTATAAAAAATTTTAGAACAAGAAAGTAATTTTTCTAGTATTGTATGTTGATGATATTCTAATTATTGGGAATGACGTTAGATCATTATTATCAGTGAAATTATGGTTAGCATAATAGTTTGATATGAAATAATTAGGTGAAACTTGCTATGTTTTAAGAATACAGATTCTACAAGATAGAAAGAACAAACGCATAGCTTTATTATAAGCTTCATATATAGACAAAATAGTGGTTAGGTTTGCAATGCAAAATTCCAAGAAAGGTTTAACATTCATTCGTAAAGGAATTACTCTGTCTAATAAGAATTCTCCTAAGATGAAAGAAGAGAAAGAACAGATGAGAAACATTCCTTATGCTTCGATAGTGGGATGTCTCATGTATGTCATGCTTTGCATAAGACCAGATATTTGTTATACTATTGGGATTTTAAGTCGTTACCAATCCAATCTAGGACTTGAACATTGAGGTACAATCAAGAATATTCTAAAGCATCGTCAGAGAATTAGAAATTATATGTTTGTATATTCTAGAGAAGATCTAATACATATTGGATATATTGATTCGGATTTTTAATCTAATAGACTCTAGAAAATCAACCTCTAGTTTAGTCTTTACCTTTGGTAGTGGAACCATTATATAGAGAAGTATCAAGCAATCTTGTGTTGCGGATGCAACCATAGAGGTTAAATATATAGCAGCTTCTAAAGCAGATAAAAAGGCGGTCTGGATTCATAATTTTCTTATAGATCTTGAGGTGGTACATGGAGCACAGCAACCTATAACACTTTATTGTGATAATAGTAGAGCAATTACAAACACCAAAGAACCCAGAAGTCACAAGAGGGGAAAACACATAGAAAGAAAATACCATGTGCTCAGAGAAATTGTTGAGGAGACATGATAGTGAGTAAGATAGCGTCTACAGAGAACCTTGCTGATCCTTATACCAAATCTTTGGCTACCAAAGTATTTGAGGACCACCTAGAAGGAATGGAACTACACGACATGTCACATCTACTTTAAAAGCCAAGTGTGAGATTGTTGGAATAATGTCCTCTAAAGTAGTTTATTATTTTGACATTATACACAATTTTTTATCGGATTATTTGTTATCTATTTGTTGTTAATAAATTCCATGTTATGAATTTCTGTTTCATTTATATCCCATTGATATACATGTGATGTGTATATTTATCTTATGTAAACATCTAAAGATTTTGAGACATGTAATAAGTAATAAAGAATTATTCTTATGATGAGTTCATATACGGGAGATATTATATTCTTTATTTCATTATATCTAAATTAAATTGTACACATTCTATAGATTGAAAATGAAATACTTTACTATGCCATAGAATGTAGTGTTATCTATTTTCATAATGAAGTCTTTAATTATCGAAGTAAGTTTTTGAATAGAAATATTAGTGTGTTATAAGGAATTTATAACAGCAATGAATAAGATCGAATGAATTAGAATTTGAGGTTAAGTGTCACAACTTAAATTTCTAATTTCACTAATCTAGTACTATTGTAGAAAACCTTAATCCTAGTGATTAACAGACTTACTTTCATATGTTTTGTTTATTTGAGTTACTAAAGGATTAGTTCTAATTTATGGTTCGAACTCTGACATCTTGGAAGATAAGGTGTATGAAATGTGTAGAACGATTTTTATAATGGACGCCATGAATATAATGTCACTTTGAGTTTTTTCAAGTATTTGGATAATATAAACCAGGGCCTCGTTATTCACTATGTGAATTTGACTGTGTTGGTATAAGCAGATACAAATACTGTAATTAACTATTATCCATTAGATGAAAATTGACAACTCAAAGGTAAATATACCATAGGGGTAATACGGTAATTTCATCTTGCTAGTATGACATTATATTGGGGGTACATCTATAGGTATAGTATATGCTAAATAGATCAAGCTAATTATTTGATAGTAAGCTTCACAGAAAATAAATGACATCTAGTCCAAAAGTTTAATATTAGACCTATAGTGGTGTGCTCGAATATTAATAGACAAGGACCAATCATAATTATGAGTTAGTTATGATTATGAGTATCTAGTCCATTGGAACTTGGGCTTTATGGATCTATCTAGTCCCTTATCTAGCTCAAATTAAAGTCTAATAGTTATTTGATGATCAGTTAAGGCCAATAAGCCTATTAGAGTTTACTAATCTCTTTATAATTAAGAGAAAAGTTCTCTAACAAGATAGAACAAGTGTTACACATGAAATACCTTTGAAAGGAGAGTGTTCCATGTATAACAGAGAGAAAGGGAGAGCAGAGAAAATCGGCCATACTAGGGGATTCACTATCCTTGGTATTTCGGCCATCTCGGAGAAATCAATTCGAGAAAATTGTCTTCTTATTTATCTGTGGATCTTTTTGTTAAGAATCAAGAAGGTGACCACTTACCGGATCAATCAAATGGCTTTCGAGAATAGACTGGAAGATGAAAAGGTTATGGAGTGAATTTGAGTATTGTTCTTATCTAGATCAAAAGTTAATTTATGTTAGATCACGATATAAATATTTTGTAAAGAGAAAAATTTTAAACGACCAATTCCGTTGCATTTCTGAATTTACAAAACTATGTTATTCTTGAAAATAATTATATGAAAATATTTTTCAGAATTTTATTCTAATGAATACTAGCAAATTCCTTCTCAAAGACAATATCTCTCACCTTATCTCCCCTCCTAACTTTAACATCCTTAAGGAATCTCACATTACCCATCTAGAAAAAGGAATTATTAGAGGGATCATAAAATTTGAAACCTCTGAATCTTTCAGCGTAGCCAATAAAATAATAGCTTATTATTCTGGAGTCCAATTTCTTTTCATGCAGCCTGTATAGCCTTGTCTCAACTAGACAATCCCAAATATGCAAGTGCCTAATGCTAGGCTTCTTGAGTATATAAACTGTAGTCTTAAGTGTAGAGGGGCAATCTACAATCAAGAATTAAGTCACTAACGTTAAAACCCTAGGATAAGTTCCAATGTTAATAATTAACTCAATCATGCCCCTAGGCATTATACTATTACTAGTAAATCCATTCGTAAAGTGGAGTGATAGCAGACTTTAGGTCTTTTTTACTCAACCCTATCTTCTTGAAGGCGTCATAGCACAGGATGTCGACAACACTTCCATTATCGACCAATACTCACCATAAGTGCGTGCTTCCACAGTTGATCTTTATGACTAATGCATCATTATGCGGGTAATGGACCTCCCTCGTATCCTGCTCCGTGAAGGTAATATCAATATCTGGTACCCGTTAAAGCTTTTATGGTCGCTGCTCAAGGTACATGGCATTGGTCAACGACTGCTGTCAAGCTTCTCGTGCATATCTTTCTTGCACCCTCTTCAAATCTCTACTAATATGCGGTCCTCCAAAAATAGTTCGCACTTCATGTTGAATTTCTGGAGGTCACTGTTGATTTTCTTTTTGCCTTTCATTGTTCTGCCTAGTGTACTACCGCAGCCGCCCTTCTTTAATTAATCTTTCGATTTCATCCTTCAAGACATAGCAGTTATTGGTATCATGTCCAATGTTACTGTGATACTGGCAGAACTTATTGGGATCATGCCTCGCTCTATTCCGTTTTATGATCGCTCTTGCTGATTTGTGACCGCATAGATATGATCTATGGGTGCGTTCAGTTCAGTATAGTTGTTGAATCTTATGGGAGCTATTGGAATCTCCTGCTTTTTCTGTTTGGGCTGCTTTTCAACTAATTGTTTGTTATTCCTTTTGTTTGACTTCTTGTTATTATTATTGTTAGTCGTGGTCACATCTTTAGTAGCATTTTTCCTCCTTCCTTCTTCGTCTTATGAAGATTCTTACGTGAAGATTCCACCTTTAGATGCCGACCAACTCTTTGATAGAAGTCTTCAAGAGTTTTGCATTCTCGCTCAAGTAACTCTTCCCAGAGTTTAGTCTCTAGTCGCACCCCGGCCATCATTAGAATTAAAATTCACTCTTTAGGTGGTTGTTGACCTTTGCCAACTCTGAGGTAAAGTAGTTGAGATAAGATCGTAGAGTTTCCTCCGGACCTTGCTGAATAGTAAAAAAATTGACAAGTGGAATAGTAAAATTCTTCGCAACCTGGAATTGCCTCAAGAATGCAGTCTGAAGTTGTTACCAGGACGAGATTGAACCATATTTAGGTCCTCAGAACCACTTTTTCGCTACTTTCGTGAGAGTTACACTAAAACATCTACAACGTGTAAGATCATCGACATGATGGAGTTCCATCAGGCCGCTAAAGTGATCTATATGATCCTGTAGATCAGTTTTCCCATCAAAAGTATTTATGGTGGGAAGTTTGAATCCAACAGGTAAGACATGTGATATCCCGAATTCCTAAATAACACCCAATTTAAAAGAGCCAATAATAACATCATGCATAGCATTTTTATATATCCATCTTACCTGTTTATATAATTTGGTGCTTGTTTTAGAAATTTCTTTTCATGTGTACATATTATTTATATTTTATAATATTAATTGAGTAACTTATTAATTGTAATTCTCTAAGTAATTTTGTAGTGAAATGCTCAAAATATACTCTTTGGTACTAGTTGATGTGCATTAAATTTGGTATAATTACGTTAATTGTTTTAATAATGCTATAAATAGTGTAATTACACCTCAGTTGCTTGTTAATTATAATTCAGTTAGAATAGAAATAGTTGATTTGCCAAATTAATATATATGATTTAACTTATTGTCATATGTGAGTATCTAGTTTAAAAAAAAAAAAGAAAAAAGAAAAAGGGAAACCGACTTTGGTTTGGTCGGCGTATACTTAATACCTTATATTACTCCTGGCCTTCTAATTAGATTCATTTTTCTCCACCGCTAACAGATGCTTTCCCATCATTATTAACCTTTTCATTTCTCTTATTGGAAATCCACTTCCTCATAGACTTGAACCTAAACCCAGTAAAGACAATTGACAAAAGGTCATGCTATCATCGTTTGTATAACTTGAAACAAATCGAAAGGTAATTTAATGATTACTGCCACTTTTCATTTACTATTTTGTTGATTGTGCATTATCAGTTCTTGAGTTCTTTATTTGAAATGTATATATGCAATTTCTTCTAGGAAGTTCCTTAATACGTAGAAATAATTGTCTTTATTCGTTTTACCTTATATTTGACTTCAATTATGGAGTATGGAGTTAATTATTGTATGCTAGATTGTTAATTTAAAAAAAAATTAAAAAATAATAATAATAATGAAAAAAAAGGGGAAAGATTTAAAGTCGTATTCTTAGATATATAATATTCTATTTATATGTGATTAGTAGTATTTACTAAATTTACTTTAGAACACCTTTAGGTTCATTTGAATTAGTTATCAATAAACTATTTCTATCAAATCTTCACTTCGTTTTGTTTTTAACTAAGGCTAATGTGTTTGTTAATTGGTGATCTTTATAGGTAAAAGGATAACACAAATTTTTTTATTCAAATAAATTTTTAATTTCTTACCAATATTACTATATCTGTGTGCTTATGAACTCTTTGATATATTTATTTAGGATAAGAAAAAAAATATTTAAGCACTGGGTTAACCGATTTGTATTTGAATGGTTAATTACTTGATATTTTATATTTCCTACCTGAGAAACACAATAAGAATTAGTATTATTATTAAAATATACATAAGAGCTAAAATATTATTTATGTAGCACCGCGTGCGTAGTGACCAAAAGAGTCTGTTACTGGCTAAATACTAGGTTCACATCAACTGTATCTAGAGCGAAGAGCATTTTACAAGATTAATACCTAAAAACTCGGAATTGAAGTAAGTAACGTGGCACCTGCAATGTAAAAAATTATTTGCTTTTGTGAACTTGTGGCCTCTATGGATTATATGAAAATTTGTATCTGTTATTCTATTATGCCTGAAGCATAAACATCTGAATCTATTATTTTGACATACTTGAGGCATGAATATATGGTATATTTATATTACCTAATGAGTATTGGTGAATAAGGTGTGGCGGGCCAGTGCCCAATTATCTGATTCCTTCAGGGACATTATTTAGTTCCTTCGGGAACATTCTGATAGCGATATGGGGAGGACCTCTGCAGTACACAGAGTGGTTTGAAATATATTTGAGACTCGAAACCTCCATACGACGGCTTATGATTAGTAATTAGTTATTAGTTATCTGAGTAGCTCAGTATGCGATTCATGGTCTTGTTAGGCAATACATTATACACAGAGATCCCAGTCATATGAGTATCTATTATCTTTTATGTGCACTCTACATCTGTATATGTTACTTACTGAGTTTTATACTCACAAACATTCTTACATTGCACAGGGTATTGATGGTTTGTGAATTAGAGGAGGAGTGCCGACTTTCCGACCGTGGCTTGTGTGTATGAGCATTTTGACGCTGTGGTTTCTTGACTGAGAATTTTGTACCTATTCTGAGTGTATGTATTTATGTATAAATTTCATGAGAGGCCCACTTTGAGAGGGTGTATATATGTATATATTGCAGTATGTATAATTCTGAGTGAAATTTCCCATTTTCTTCTAGAAAGTTTAAAAAGTTTTAATTTTCCTCGATTTTATCAGGTCTAAGTAAAGTAGTGTCTCCTAATCTCAATAAATATTTGTATAAATGTCCTTACATACATGTGTATGGGATCGGGAGATGTTTCAAAGCAGCAACTTTTATTTCCTTATTGAATGGCGATTGACGATACCTATCAGTGAGCTCATCGTCCTAGCCAGGAAATGCATCTAATGCGATCCTCAAATTATGAATATCGACATTTGGAGGAAGAGCATTATCTCTTACTAGTGGCAATGGTGGCATTTGTTCATTATCACGATATAAGGCAGGTTGGTCAGCCAAGGTCTGTTGCGACTTTTGTGAAGATTCCAATGTAATAGTACGACGAGATCGACTTCGGTCGTTATGTTATCAGGAAATCTTTTTACCTGAACTAGCTTGCAAACCCAGTTTTGGTAAAGAAACCCAACGGGAAGTGGAGAACTTGCATCGATTTCACCAACCTCAAAAAACCATGCCCGAAGGACAGTTTTCTCTTTCCAAGAATCGACCAGCTTGTAAATGCGATGTCAGGGCATGAACTCTTAAGCTCTATGGACACATATTCTGGATACAATCAAATCCCCATGTACGAGCTAGATGAGGAGCATACCTTGTTCATCACTAATCGAGGATTGTACTGTTACAAGAAGATGCCCTTTGGACTCATCAACGCAGGAGCGACTTATCAGTGTATTGTCAATATGATGTTTGCAAAACAAATTGGCAAGACAATGGAGGTATATATTGATGACATGCTGAAGTTGAGAAAGCTGAAGATCACGTTAAGCACCTTGATGAGAAGCTCAAAATTCTTTGGAAATATCAGATGAAGCTAAACCCCTAGAAGTGCACATTCAGAGTAGGATCTAGAAAATTCCTGGGGTTTATGGTCAATCAGCGAGGCATTGAAGCTAACCCTCACAAGATACAAGCACTAATTGACATGCAATCCCCTTGCAAACCCAAAGATATACAGAGCCTGAGTCAATTTGTATCCAAGTCAACTGTTAAATGCCAACCATTCTTCGAAGAATTGAAGTGTTCGAAGAAGTTTGAGTGGACGGAAAAATGCGAGCAGGTATTCCAAGAATTAAAAACAAAACTTGGGTTTTCCTCCACTCTTGTCGAAGCCAAACCTGGGGGAAGAGTTATACTTGTATCTCACTGTTCCCAAATATGCGACAAATGCTGCGTTAATTTGAGAAGAAGAAAATATACAACAACCTGTATATTACATAAGTAAAAGATTATTTGATGCTGAAACAAGATATCCAGAGACGAAGAAATTGGCATTAGCACTCATCGTCGCATCCACGAAGCTTCTGTAGGAAAAATTGACCTAACACTTAGGAAAATCATGCATGCATGCAGATATGGAAAATATATGATCATATCATGAACACAGCGGAAAAATTAGCGGATTTAGATTTTAAAATTTTTATATGAAAATAGTTTTCATAACCATATAACACACATGCATCATATACATGATCATGTATAACATAAATCAAATCTAGATACAAAATCTCTAGAGATGAGATTAGGGTTTACCTCTTGTAGTGTGTTCCTCCTTGATCTACTTATTGATGGTGATCAAACCTCCAATCCTAGATATTCTTGTCTATGCTCTTGTTTTTGATTGATGAGATGAGTGGGCACCAAGTTGAAACCTATGTAGGAGAACAATCAAGAACGCCTTCTTGATCCTATGAAACACTGGGATGTGAGATGGAACTGTGAGATGATAGGAAACTTTTTCTCTCTCACTTAGTCTAGGGTGGCCGAATTCTCCTCTCTCTCTGTGCTTTATGCGTGTGACTCTCTAAGAGTTACTGTGTAGTTTTTTCTCTCATATATCTTATATATATGGGATCCAAAACTGCTAACCCTAATCCAATTAGGATTGGGCTTGTTCTCCAATTTGTACTTTAGGTGTATTTTTATAAATATGTTCAACTCATGAAACTTATTTATAAAAATACCAGCTTTTGTGTAGAATTATTATTTTACACAGTTTCATGAAACTAATTTCACAAGTACCACAAACCAATTAATGAACTTAATTGAGCTAGACAAAGGACCTAATGTATCTAAATAATCTAAGCTCCAATAATATGATAAATACATAATAACTCTTATTATGGTATTTATATAAATATTATTAGTAAATGGAACACTCCAGTAAAGGCCTAACACTGCATTCTTAGATTAAATGTCATGCCTTTTATAGAAATTTAATCAACTAACCTTGATTAATCGATCCATCTAGCATATTTTATACTACATATAGAATCCCTATACAATGCAGTAGTTGAATAGGTGAAATTGCCGTAATACTCCTCCAACACCTATTTACCTTTAAGTTACCATCTTTCTATCAAAGAATAATATTGTCAATAATTTTGTTCTCAATGGCTATTTAGACAAAATTATGAACTAATTTACAAAGTGAATACTAAGATCTTAGATTTAATTTGAAAGAACTTAAAGTGGCATTAATGTACAGTGTCCTTACCTATTTGGAGTTCCCACCAATTCAAAAGTCATAACCTCTAATATGCCAGAGTTCACCTCTAATTTCATAGAGGTTAGTCTTTTAACAAATCAAAAAACTATACTCCATGAAAGCAAGTCCAGTCAAACATCAAGGAATAAGATTTATATACTAAGAGCTAGTTTGTGATAATATAAGAATTGAGTTACGGCACTCCAATTCTTTATAATACTTGGTTCAGTTCAATACACATAATTTGTTTATATTGTATTAGTGTTTCTATCAGAAGTCAGATACTTCAATGATTTGAGACACATCATTCCTATTGAGATAGAAAAAAACTACAACCTATAGTAAATAAAGTATTCCATCTTTATTTACAGATTGTAAACGTCTTCATTTAGACTTAGATAAAGAAACAAGTCTCTCCATAATTAACACTTAATCATGTTTATTTCTTTATTCACATATAAAGTCATGGAATCTTTTTTAGATGAATAAACTATTCAACTAAGATAGTTTAATCTAGCAAATATCATAATTGCATATCAGAGAAAGTTGTTTATACTTAAAATGGTAAAATTGGAAATCTGCTTTTTTGGGCAAAAATCCCAATAGCTTCGACCTTATTTTCATGTGCACTCCATCGAAGTTTTCACGAATTTTCCATTAAAATAAGTTCTACAAAAACCTGAGGCTTCAGGACGACTACTTAAGTGGGTAATTGAGTTAAGTCAATTTGACATCAATTTTCAACCTCGCACTGTGATTAAAGGTCAAGCTCTCGTAGATTTTATTGCAGAGTACACGTATGATGTCAATCTTCCCACAGAAGTGATCGAAAAACCTGCTATAGATTTATCAAGATTATGGAAACTTTATGTCGATGGATGGTCAAACGAGAATGGAGCTGGTGCGGGCTTAGTGCTAATCAATCTTGAAGGACATAATATTCATTGTGCACTTCGCTTCGAATTTCCAGCGTCGAATAATAAGGCAGAATATGAAGTATTGATAGTTGGGCTAAAGCTCACACAAGAAATGAAGGTCAAGGTGATTGAGGTATACAATGATTCCCAGTTGGTCGTTTATCAAGTGATCGGCGATTATCAAGCAAGAGGAGGAAGAATGATAGCCTACTTACAGGAGATACAACGACTGTTCTCAACATTTACGGCTTATAGCATTCAACTTTTTCCTCACATTAAGAATACTCGGGCAGATGCTCTAGCTAAGCTCGCCTCAACGAAAGATGCAAAATTATTAAAGGTAGTTCCTGTCAAATTTCTTGCAAAATCAAGTATCGAAGTAGAGCCCCAAGTGACCACGTTTGTTGACAAAAAACCATCGTGGATGGATCCTATAATGAAGTATCTACAAAATGACAATCTTCCCAAAAACAAAGACGATGCAAAGCAACTTCAAATGAAGGTAGCTCACTATATCATCTATGATGGGAAGCTTTATCGAAGAAGTTTTACCTCCTCGTTATTATTATGTGTTGATGAAGAGAAAGCACACTTCATTATGAGGGAAATTCATGAAGGAATATGCGAAAATCATTCAAGGGGGCAGGCACTTGTGAACAAGGTTCTTAGGCAAGGGTATTTTTGGCCAACTATGAAGAAGGAAATAATGGAATTTGCCAAGAGGTGTGACAAATGTCAACGATTTGCAACTATTCTTAGAATGCCACATGTTCCTCTAACTCTAACGAATAGTCCATGGCCATTTGTGGTATAAGGAATTGATATTATCGGAATGCTTCCATTGGCGTGAAGTGGATTGAAGTATGCAGTGGTCGCAGTCGATTATTTCACCAAGTGGATAGAAACTGAAGCCTTGAGTACTATTTCTGCAAAGAAGATAATAAATTTTGTTTACAAATCTATAATCTGTCGTTATGGTATACCACATACTATAATTTCTGATAATGGGAAAAAATTTGATTGCGATGAATTCTGTAACTTTTGCAACAACTTAGGTATTAAGAAGAGCTTCTCTGCTGTTGTTCATCCATAAGCCAATGGATAGGTCGAAGCTATAAACAAGATACTTAAACAAAACCTAAAGACAAAGCTGGAAGAGCACAAAAGAGCTTGGCTAGAAGTGCTTCTTGAAGTATTATGGGCTTATCGCACCCTCAACGAACTACTATTGGAGAGAGTCCATTCTTTTTGGCTTATGGATACGAAGCAATGGTGCCAGTAGAAATTGGTGCGAGCTCTCTACGACAATCTGCTTATGAGCAAGATCAGAATAATGCACTGATAAGGATTGAGCTCGATCTTTTGGAAGAAAAGCACAAGCAGTCTCAACTATGGATCGCATCATATCAACAGTGCACTACTCAATATTATAATTCGAAAGTCAAAAGTAGGGAATTTGAAGTTGGTAATCTTGTTCTTCGACAAGTTCTACCTAATAATAAAGAGCACGGTGCTGGTGTATTTGGACCTTCTTGGGAAGGACCGTATGTTATTGACGCTGTCATTCGACCTGGGATATACAACCTAGCTTGCACTGGCAGACAAAAGATCGAGCATGCTTGAAATGCAGAACAACTTAGTCGTTCGTTGCTACTATCAGTAAATATTCATATATATATATATTCATATATTTTCAACGACCCAGGAGGCATCTTGTCATTCGTCATCATTCATCAATAAATATGTCATTTCTTCGATTATTACTTCGATTTTATTTGGTTCATCTTTTATAGATTTATGACAGTCTTCGAACACCATAAAACTCGAGGAGTAGTGGGATCAGAATGTTATCTCTTACTTGCTTCTTAAGGGACTATGCAAACATTCATTTAGAGGGGTTGGAATTTTAGGTCGCTGAATTTCTAAAATTTCTTAAAATCTTAGGATTTTCTCCTCGCTTCATGCCATAGCATGTCGTATTACGCAATTTCCCTCCTTGAACAACAAAGTAACTAAGCAAAACATTCATTGTTCGATATGATATATTGCTGTAGTCTATTTTGTCGTGGAACTTCTGAAAAATAGTATTGAGTTTGCATCACTCATACTTCCTATTTTCTTAAGCGACCTAACTTATCCTAACACTTAAAACCTGTTTTAAGTTAGTTGGATTTGAATCGCAATAGCGAACCGATCAGTCACCTAGTGATTGACTACTTGGTTAAATTATGCATCTTTATATTACAATATAATGTGTTTTAATTATTTTGTAGGAATAAACATTTGAAAAAAAAAATTTCATAATTAAAGCTCACACCCTTATGCAAGTAAAATATTACAAAGTAAACAAGACCAGCCCACATTTGTCTTTAAATTTATAAAATTATCAAATCTACTATGCAGATGTGCTCGCTCCATCGTTCTAGCTTTTTTGGTAGCTTCGGTTTCCTTCTAGCTCTGGACAAGCTCGACCATATCTTCACCGAGGATAGAAAAGTCAAAATCTGGATACTCGCAGAAAATGTTATATATTATGGTTGATGAGACGATGTCACTAGCCTTTTCTTTGAGCTCATTGCCTTCAGTGGTCCTAAACTCTTCTATGGCTTTGTGAGCCGCCTCTTCTGTCGCCTCTTTCAGATCATCCGGATGATCGGAGATAGTTTTCTCAAGTTCTTTGATTTTTTCCTCGAGCTTCTCCTTTTCAAGCTTATCCTTGACCAGATCCTCGTGTAGCTGCTGCTTCTCCAACTCGAAGGAGTTTTTCTCTTCCTCGCGAGTCATCTTCAAGTCCTCGAATGCTTGCGCCATTTCTTCATCCTTTTTTCCTTTATGCATTCAAGGACCGGGTTATACATCAAAATAGTAGCTACAGTAGTCTGAAAATTTAACACACATCAGTACAAGAAAAGTGCACCGAAGAGTGAAGATAGAAGATGCTTACGTTTGCCAACATCCTCATTGCAGCACTGAAAGTGACCTTGACTGGTCGTTGCTTCATCCTCTCCCAACCATCCTCATGAAACGGTCGATAAAAGTCGTGCTCAAGCTAGCTTTTTCTGGCAGTTGGCGAAAGAGTGCGAAAAACTCATCGTCCTTGTTATCTTGGCTCGATCCCCCGGAAGAAGTAGCTATTTCCTTGGATGACTCAGGCTGGCTCACAATTTTAGTAGGCTGAGGAGGAGGCGAGCTTATAAGGGCATCCTCGAAGGTGACTTTTCGCTTCTTTAAGGTGTCGACCTTCTCTTTCCCTTTCGTCGAGGGGGGAGGTGTGTTGTCTAGTGTCTTGAACTTTGCCATTAACCCCAATGTTAAAGGGGTGCTCGCAGTCCGCTGCCAATTGTCATTTCTATACAAATATGATTAGTTAGCATGTGAGGTATGTAATGCGACAAAGAGAAGGAACAATAGAAAAATTACCTTCTTGCTGCTAAGAAATTGGTGGCGATGGAGCTTCTGGAGATGGTGGTTCTGGGACAGTAGGAGAGGTAGGTACTTTTCGTTTTCTGGGTTTAGAAGATGAGGCACCCACTTCATTTTGTTTCCTCTGCTTCTTCTTTGAGCTCGAGGATTTAGTAGGACGGTTGGTAGAATATGGAAGAACGGCTCCCTTTAGGAACAGTCCATAAGTGACTAGGTTTTTGGTTTTCCCAAGCTTCTTCTAATCAAATTCTTCGATTGGAAGGTCGTTTATTTTGTACACTCTTACGAGCTGCTCTTTGGAGAGTCCTGGATGCTCCTTGTTATCTGCGATGATATACGAATGCGTTCATATTGATATATTAATATAGAGTAAGCTATAAGCTAAAAGTTACCTACCAAGGTTTTGAAAGAACCCATTATCCGCCTAGTCAAAGCCATTATTGCGAACTCTATGGATGGCTTTTATTGCTTGATTCGACCACTTACTCACATAGAAGAAACCGAAATCTGATGGATTCAACTTCACTTGGTAGAACCAAGCGAACTCTTCAGGTGTGGGAGATTCTAGACATAATTTATTGTATAATATGTACAAACTTACCATGTATCTATATGTATTTGGGGTTAGTTGAAAAGGGACAACTCCATAATAATCGACAATCGATTTGATATATAGATGAAGTAGGAGGTGGACACCATATCTAAGAACTACATCTGAGAATGAGGTGGTTCTGTGAGGAGGTGTGTGTGGTCGATTGAACTCTGTGGGTAGGCAAAAAGGGACATTGATTTTGTAATCATATACACACTTTTCGAGCTTGTTTGTTGTACAGCTCATCTTTATATCGGTACATGACCAGTCTTCTTCTACATAGTTATAACCCCTTGCAAATGTAGGGGCATCCCTAATGTGCTGAGGTCATTGGTCTTGAGAGAGGTCGCGTATGCGAGGACTACTTTACCTAGTCTCGGTTATTTCTACTTCAGGTTGTGGCTCAAGATAGTCTTCAAGATCTATAGAGCTAATACTTGCATTGGAGAATGATGATTCTTCTAAGAACGCATTCCCTTCCCTAAGTTCCTCGCTACTAGACATCTAAAAGAAGAAACATGAGATGTATTTAGTCCTATGTGAGCATCAGGTATACTCACTATATGCGAGCAATTTGGGGCCACAAACCTTAGGATTGCACCAATAACAAGCTATTCATCGAATTTTTTCGAATCAATCTATAGATTTGTCTAAAATTGTTCGAGCAACTCTTCAATAATTTGTCACTCGGTTTATTAATTCTATGACTGGTTTTGGTTTTCGAATGTTAAGATTTCAGATCTTAGATTTCTCCTATGGGTTCATCTATCAATCGTCTAAAAGTAATTTATTCGTTAAATTCATGGAGAAATTCTGAGATATGACTACTTTTAGTTCATCTGAATATGAGGATGGGTTTATGTTCAGATTATTCGTGCTCTACGATTCATCTTTCTATTTCTAAAAATAAGCTCTGTATGATTCATAGTAAGATAAGAGTTCTCTGGTCCTATAAAAATCGAAGAACAATGATTCTTTAAATAAAAAAGAGAAAGAGAATGTATGCTAACCTTTTTCGGAGACTGAAAAACTGAGATGTTGCCTGAGGGATTTTGGTGATGACTTTGCCGAAGAAGATGGTGAGTTTGGGCGAGCTGAAGAGCAAATAGGGGCACTGAGAGGATTTCTGTCTTATGGACGTTTTGGATTTCAGAAGAAATGAAAGAAGAAGAGGACAAATGGATTCTTATTATATATTTCAAGTATCATTGAATCACAGGCGTAGATCAAGGTATTTAATTTTTGGATCTAATGGCCAAAATTTACGCGGGAGTTAATTTTCGAAATTAAATGAGTATTTTTTGAAATATGAAGAGTCTTGGTTTGAAACGTCTCAATTTGAAACAACTGCTGGCATTATTGCTATCATCGCGTCTACGGAGAAGTCTCCTCGAGCTTTGCTAATCTCCTAAGAAAAGATGACATGTGGTTACATCTGTCAAGAAAAAGTACACATAGTTCTGGAAAGATAAGACATAAGAATTGGCAACTCTTCAAGGGTTTCAAGATGACCTCATAATGTCGCATTCTTAAGCTCGCACTTATCAAAGAAGAAAGCCCCATTGAGTCCTAAAGAATAATGAAGCAGAGAGACAATTGTTGTGCGGTCTAAAATCTATATGTATGTCAATGCCAAAAAGGGAAAATTAGCAACCGACTTAAACGTGTCAGGTCGCATGTGAATATTTCTAATCGAAGTGCGACCTCCTTTGAATGAGTTAAGTACGACCAGTATGAAAAGGAAACTAAATCAAGCTTCATTAAACGGGTAATCTACAAAGAAAGGGAAACAAGTTTCTGTATGGAGATCGATCAATCATTCCATTTAAGTTATTACCTAATTATATTGTAACTCGAATTATATTTTCTGATTACACACTTACCCGTTTTCATAATTGAGAAACATTAAGGCACCCTCATCTATATGAAAGGAGCTTAGTGTTGTTATAAAAAGACACTGGCTACATTCTGTAATTCTCTCTCTATTCTCACCTTGAGACTTAAAGAAACTCTTGTAATTCTCCAGAAAATAGTGAAGAACGGTGAATGTAGGCTCATATTTTTTAAGGCTAAACTACTATAAAATTCTTATCTCCTTATTTACTTTGATTTATCAACCATTTTCACACACAAACCACATCCTGCAATTTTTTAAATTCGTTGTTACAAAACTTCCGTCAACATCTAAGTTAGCGTTATATTACTGTATATCCACAGTCGTTTTTACCACTCCCAACTCTCCACCAAAGTCAGATTATAATATATTAATACTCTACATTAGAGTTCTTTCAAGGAAAAAAAAAAAAAAACTCTACATTAGAGATTACGATGCACGTGAAACATATGTATTGTTGTAACTTGAAAGTTGAGTGTTGTAACGAAAGAAAAAGTAGCAATCGTAAAATGATACGTTCGATCACGAGACATGATTTTTTTGACTAGTTCGATCATCATCATGATTTACTTCGAATATCTAAGGCACAACCTTGAAAAGCGACAACAACATAGCATCCAAAGATATATAATTATATAACAATTAGTTTAGTCACGTACCCTTTTAAAATAAAATAATAACACGTGAAGTAGGTATGAAACGATCGGAAAATTTATTATTTCTGTTACACGGTATAAAATCTCAAGGTCGCATAAGGTGTATGAGCGACCTCCTCCGAGAAGATTATATGCGACCTCCTCTGTACATGCGACCTCTT
>JXTB01000108.1:253734-281018 GCA_002914805.1 Parasponia andersonii | reverse complement strand
CAAGTGAGCTTCATCATTAATTTCCTATTATTGTTTGGCCACCAGTATTTAGGATAAACAAACTAGGATTAATTCTGGAAAGGTTAATTTTAGTTAGATCTAACTTGACTGATACATAGTAATGATATAGGAATATGTCGTTACCATGTATAACCCATTGAAAATCGATGCTATAAAGAAAGTATTTAGAACTGGATCAGCATAGGAATATGCTAAATCTGGTTTAAAGAACTTTCAACATAATAAATTCGGAAGATTATTATGTACTAATAGAATTTTTTGTTACTGGAGTGAATTTTGCTATAAGCATTGCTACAACAATTGTACCCAGATTTGCAACCGAGGAGGATTCAGTCATCCCAGTTTAATATATCTATCCATTTACAATCTCTTGTTCAGGTCATATTGTTTTATGCTTGGAATTTACATTTTTTATTTTGCATCTGTTAATTCTTATAATTTCTTAATTCAGCTTATTTGAAGTTAGTTTTATCCAACTAATTTTGTTAATCAATCCCTGTGGAGACGATACTCAACTCATTACTATAATACTTGTTCGCACATGCACTTGCGTAGCAATTATAAAATAAGACCAACAACTTTCCTGTATATCTTCATATTTTCGTCATTCATCAATAAAGACGTCTACTTATTCGTTGATCATCATTCGTTGTTTGTCATTTGTCGATCGTCATTCGTCGATCATCATTCGTTGATCATCATTTATCGATCGTCATTCGTTGATCGTCACTTGTCGTCATCAATAACGGTGTCACCTCATCGATCTTTCAATGTGGTTCATCTCTTATAGTTTTATGGCAGTTCTCGGACACCGTAAAACTCGGGGGGCAATGAGATCAGAATATTATCTCCTACTTATTTCCTAAAGGACTATGCAAAACGTCCATTTAGAGGGGTCAGAATTTTAGATCGCCGAAATATCTAAAATTCCTTAAAATCCTAGGATTTTCTCCTCACTTCATGCCTTAGCATGTCGTATTATGCAGTTTCCCTCCTCGAATAACAAAGTAACTAAGCAAAACGTTCATTGTTCGATGTGAAATATTGCTATAACATATTTTGCCATAGAACTTTTGAAAAATAGTATTGAGTTTGCATCACTCATACTTGCTATTTTCTTAAGCGACCTAACCTATCCTAACACTTAAAACTCGTTTTAAGTTAGTCGGATTCAAATCGCAAAAAGCATACTGATCAGTTACTTAGTGATTGACTACTTAGTTAAAATTAGTGTTGTGTTTTTATTATTTTGCAGGAATATCAGATAGGGAAAAAATAATATTTATTAAAAGAATTGTCACCCGATCATAAGCAGAAAGGAAGGGGGACCAAGCCTGCATTGTTCTAAAAATATTAAAAAAATACAAGTATTATGCAGAAGTGCTCGTGCTGCCATCTCTAGCCTTTGGCAGTATCCTCCCTCCAACTCTGGACAAGCTCGACCATATCCTCGCCAAGGATGGAGAATTTAAAGTCCGGATGCTTGCAGAAGATGTTAAAAATGATGGTCGATGAGACAATGTCACTAGCTTTATCTTCGAGCTCTTTGACTTCCGTCGCCTTGAACTCTTCGATAGCTTTGTGAACCGCCTCAGTGGTTGCCTCCCTCATGCGATCCGGATGCTCAAAGATGGTTTTCTCGAGCTCTTTGACTTTCTCCTCGAGCTTCTCCTTCTCGAGCTTCTCCTTGGCCAGGTCTTCAAGTAGCTGCTGCCTTTCTAAGTCAAAGGCTATTTTTTCGTCCTCCCGAGCTTTCTCTGAATTCTCGATTGCTTGGGTTATCTCTTCAACTTTTTCGGCCTTCTCTAAGCATTCGAGAACCAGGTCGTGCATCAGGACAGCAGCAGCCACAGTTTGAAAAATATAATCATTAATACCAAGAAATAGTACATTTGAGGAGAGAATAAAAAAGTACTTACATTGGCCAGCATCCTAATCGCAGAACCAAAAGCGACCTTGACAGATCGTCGCTTCATCCGCTCCCAGCCTTCCTCGGATGTGAGCGATCAATAAAGGTTGTGCTCATACCAGCCTTCTCTGGTAATTGATTGAGGAGCGCAAAGAGCTCCTCATCCTTATCTGCTAGGATCGGTTCCAAAGAGGTGGCAGCTTCTTTGGGTAGTTCAGAGTGGCTCGATGTCTGAGGCTATGGAGGAGGCGAGCTTGCGGGGATGTTCTCGAAGGCAACTTTTCATTTTTTAGAGTTGTCGACCTTCTCTTTCCCTTTTGATGACGGAGTGTTCTCGGGTGTTTTGGATTTTGCCATGGACCCGAGAGTGGAGGGTGGTGCTCGCAGGCCACTACCGATAACCATCTCTGTACAGACACGTCAGTGAGCAAGGTGATATAGTACATTGATAATTAGAAAATGTATATATGATTACCTTCTTCTTGTTAAGGAGCTTGTTGAGGAGCTGGTGGTGATGCTGTTTCTGGAGAGGAAGGTTCCGAAGCTGGAGGGGTGGCAGGTACTTTTCGTTTCCTAAGTCTGGAAGACGAGGCACCTATATCCGTCTTTTTCCTTGGCTTCTTTTTCTTCGAGCTCAAAGGTCTGGACGAACAGACAGGGGGATCAGGGAACGCGGCTCCCTTTGGAAGCAGACTACAAGCGACCAGATTCTTGGAAGTTCCAAGTATCTTCCAGTCAAATTCCTCGATTGGAAGATCGTTAATTTTGTACACCCTTGCGAGCTGTTCTGTAGAAAGTCCGGGTCGTTCCCTGTTGTCTGCGATGACATGCGAGTGCGATCAGGATTAAAATAACAAAGTAGAAAAAGGTGATAAATTGGAAAACTACCTACCGGGATTTTGAAAGAAGCCCTTATCCGCATAGTCAAAGTGAAAAAATGGGTTTTTCTATTTTCCTATGTTGTTGCGAACCCCATAGATCGTTTTTATTGCCTGGTTCGACCATTTGCTTGCATAAAAGAAGCCAAGATCTAACGGGTTTGATTTCACTTGGTAAAACCAAGCGAACTCTTCAGGAGAAGGGGACTTTAAACCTAGCTTGTGGTAAAATATGTACAAACCTAGCATGTATCTATATTTATTAGGGGTCAATTGGAAAAGGACGACCCCATAGTAGTCAATAATTGATTTTATGTACGGATGAAGTGGGAGGTGCACACCGCACTTGAGAACTGCTTCAGAAAAAGAAGCAATTCCGCATGGTGGTGTGTGTGGTCGGTTGAATTCCATGGGCAGGCGAAGAGGGATGGCAATCTTATAGCTGCACACGATTTTGCTAAGCTTGTTCGATATGCAGCTCGTCCTTATGTTGGTACATGACCAATTTCCCTCTATGTATTGATATCCTGATGAGAAGGCAGGGGCATCCCTGATATGTCGAGGCCACTGGTCCTGAGAGAGGTCGCCTATGCGAGGACTATTTTGCCTGACCCCTATTATCTCTACCTCGGGTTCTACTTCAAGGTAGTCTTCGAGGTTAATGGAGCTAACACTGGAGTCCTCTAGAAAATGCATTCCCTTCCCTAAAATTCTCACTACTAGACCTCTGAAAAGAAATACGAATGGATTTAGTCTTATGCGAGCATCAAGGATTTTCACTGTGTTAGTAAATTTTGGGAGTTCACCCTAGGATTGTATTAACATGCAAGCTCATCGAATTTTTTCTAATTGGTCTACGGATTCATAAAAAATTACTCGAGTAGTTCGTCAAAAAATAGGTTAATAGGGTATCAGACCCTAGAAACTCTTTTCACGAGTTTTTCCTTAACCATTATCTAGTAAGATTATTCTATAAACCGGTAAAGGGGGATCTGAAAAAATTCTCATTCCAGTTCGTTCGAATATGGGGTGTGTTTCTATTCCTAGAAATTGAAACTGTAAGTTTTTCCGAGAACAGACAAAAAACAATAGGAGAGAAAGAATGAACTAACCTTTCTTCGAAAACGGAGGGATTAAGATATGGTCTGAACTCTGTCGGAGAAGATACTGGAATTGTGCGAGCTGAAGAACGAAACGGCAATGTAGGGTTTGCTCTGAAATACTTCGGGATTTTGGAAAGATGGAAAACGAGTCTGTAATGAAGCAGAAGCGGATTGATTTTTGATATTTATTCCTTGAGCATCGCTAAATCACAGTCGTAGATCAAGGTACTTGATTTTCAGATCTAAAGGTCGAAGTTCACGCGGAATTTAATTTTTTCCGAAATTAAATCAGTATCTATCGAAATTTGAAAAGATTCGGTTTAAAAACGATGGTTGGCATCATCGATATCCTTGAGTCTCCTCGAGTTCTGCTACTTTACTTAGAAAAGGCGACACGTGTTTTCATCTGTCAGAAAAATGTGTGCGTGATCTTGAGGAAGGTGGAATTTGAGATCTGGCGACTCTTCGACTCTTCAAGGATCTCAAGTCTAGGTCGTGACGTCGTATTTTTTAAGTTTGCACTTACTTACTTTAAAAGAAAGCTCAATTTTATCCCAAAGAACTAATGGAGCTGGGGGGGCAATTGTTGTGCGGTCTAAAATTATATGTCAGGTCGCATAGGTTACGTGCGACCTCATCCGCATAAGTTGTATGCGACCTCATCTGAAAGGGTTGCATACGACCTCCTCCAAATAGGTTATGTGCGACCTCCACCGCAGGAGTTATGTACAACCTCCTCCGAATAGGTTATGTGCGACCCGAAAGAAAATGAAACTAGTCTCTGCTTCGTTAAACGGGTAATCTACAAGGAAAGGGAAAAAAAAAGTTTATCTTTCAAGTTCAACCAGTTACCCAATTTAAGTAATTATCCAATTATGTTGTTACTCAAATTATATTATCCAATTGTATAGTTACCCATTCTCACAATTGGGAACATTGAGCTATCTTCATCCATATAAAGGGAGTTCAATGTTTCAGGACAAAGACTTTTCGAATCTAGAGAAGCTAAAGAATTCTTAAGAGTATTTTCTTCTTTCGAGATAATATATTGTAATTGTGAGTTCTTGTAATTCTCCAAAAAATAGTAAAAAACAGTGAACGTAAGCTCATCTTTTTCAGGACTGAACTACTTTAAAATCTTTTGTCTCTTTATTTGCTTTGATTAATAACCCTATTCACACAAGCCACATCTCGTAATTTTTTCTAAAATTTATTGTCGACAAAATCTCCATCAACATTTTTCAAGTATATATTATATGTATAGATGTATATACGTGTATGGCGAGACGAGGAAAGAAACTTTTTCGGAACTTAAAATATGTTAATTCTTTTAGGAAAAAAAAATATATATATATATATATACAGATACTAATATGGTTTAACCCATGGAAAACACGGGTTTCGTGCCTTCCATCTTCTCTACGGTACCTCCCTCTCTATATATAATTATATGGTTATTTGCATTTATGCCTAAATATTTAAGTGATGTTTTCATTATATGGTTTTCTTTGAAGGGCTTTTGAGATCAGTGATGACGAAGACAGAGAGTATTTTTCCGGAAATGAGGTTGGAGATTGGTTGGAATATTTAATGATTGATTTACTTTTGGAATTTTGGAAGAAGACCACGTGGTAGACAGGTGACTTATTAATGGTTCTTTGAACGGAAATAACACTAAAGGCTAAGGTGTGATAAAAAAAAAAAAAACAATAGATAGATCGGGGATTCAAATGCTATTGGAAAAAAATTTGGAGACTTAAGTATACATCGCGGAAATTTGGAGACCCATATGATATTGCTATAATTATATCGCGAGTCTTGTAGAAACATTGTTCGTCTTTTCATTTGTTCGAAGCCATAAGAAAGTGATGTCCAAAAAAAAAAAAAGAAAAGAAAAGTCCATCGAATTGAAGGGTTTGGGCAGTGTTAAGTTAGTCTCGACACAAAGCATCCAAGATTCAATACTCCATATATCGACCTCTCCAACTAATAAAGTGTGTAGTGATAAAAGTAATAATTGGTATTAAGTTATTCTTTGGGTAAAAGTGAGTCAAATTCTTTCAGGTTCATCAGTTTATGACAAAAGAAATGGAGAGCATTATCGCACTAATAATTGATCCATTTTTGTTTATTAAATAAATAAAAATAATAATTATAATTAAGTCATTGGAGTCTGATTATAAGTGTTCCATTATTGAGGTCCACAACAAAAGTTATTTATGATTTGTCACATTAATTACTTAAGTTGGTGTATGATTTGTCAAATAAAATTAATAGCTTCTAGATTTTCTTTTTCCCCGTAAGGTGGCAATTTCTGAATTATCAATGGACAAGTACGTTCGTAAGCTGCATGCCCGAATTGGATTAGAACAAAATTAATAGGGTTAAATAGTTAATTAAGAATACTTACAAGGTTGTCTAGTACTCAAATATTTTTCTATATAAAAATTATAACTTAATTAATGATTTTTATTTAATTATTATAAATTTAAAAAAATAATTTACACACCTTGCGAATTGAACTTCCGATCTATTACCTAATCTCCACTCTACCGTACATACTTAATTAGCCCCAATGAACTCTAGGACTTAAATATTATGACTAGTTAATTAACAAACTCCTCAAAAGAATAGTCTGTAAAGAATAAGCAAGCATTTTCCAGTAGCATACACCATACGTTTGAGCCGATGTTTTTTTGACTATTGGTGTACACTTTTACAAATTTCCCTTTAGAAGACATGGGCAGATATGATAAAAATGGAGGTTTTGGTAAAAACTATCGTCTAAAAAAAGTGACGGTAGAATGTCCATTTAAAGTGCTATACGACAATAATTTTAATTAAGAACCGTTGTATTAAAAAGAGTAATTTGCAACAAAAATCCCTAACATTTAGTATCTTTCGCATTTAAGTTTTCAGCCTTTAATTCTTGAACAATTGCATGTTAGTCCCTCTATCAAATCCATGAATGTTTCGAAATTCTATATAGAATCTTTATAATATATATATATATTCTCTTCATCCTTATAATATATAAAGCATGTATATGTATATTTTTTTATTGTAAAAAATTTAAAAAAAAGTATTAAGAATGTATGTTTTTTCATACATTTCATTATAATTATTAAATTATTATTTATAATGATCCAACAACTAAAAAAAAAACACCTACCCATAAATAAAGAAAAAAAATACCTATTAGATTGACAACCATATATATATATAATATGTGCTTGTATTAGATCATAGTATTCTTGCCTTCCTAGTTCTCTCTATGCAATTTATATACCTATTTATTTATTTTAGAGAGTTGCTTTTTTGCCTGAAGGTTAGAAGTTGGAATGCATAAAGGAATTTTAATGAGCATGTAATACTAGAGCACTAAATATATATCTGATTAGGAAAATTTTTTATACTTTTCTTTTTTTTTTTGTTTTTTTCTTTTGAGAGGAAGATAACTTTTTTGCTTTGGTGTTCCATTATAATTAAAATTAAGAGTTAAAAATAGGGAAAAAAAAATATAAAGAGGAAGTTTAGACATGTCAAAGTAGGAGACTTTCCATATAAAATCAGGGTGAGATTTCATCTTCCTTTGCTAGTACCTAACCTATTGATCGAGCAATAATGTCGTCGTTTCTTTGCAGAGAAAGTTTCTACGGTTTTGTTTCATTAAGTACCGCTCTAGACGGCTACCATGAGAAGCACACGGTCCTCTAATAGAGGATGAAAATGGATTTGACAGAGATTAAGAGATGCAACTATTGTGAGAAGTTTAAAATTTAAATGCCAAGAATTAAATATTAGAAACGAACATGAGAATTTTTGCTGCAAATTAACTATTAGGAACGTCCTCTATGGATCAGTCGGTTTAAAAAAATGAAAAAAAAAAAAAATTGTATAAATGTTTTATTGGCACGTGACCACAAAACGACGGAGTGGAAGAAAACTCTCGTTTTTCAGTGCTGGGGATTTAGGGCTCAAACGAAGTTCCCCAAATAGTTTTGCCCCCAAAATTTCGTCATCTCCCTCAACATCTCATCCTCTCAGCGCCTCATCGCCGGAATCCATCCCAAAATCTCATTATCTCGACTTGCTCCATTTCTTCAGCCCAGTTTCTGTGCCCATCTTTTTTCCTTGGAAACGTCGGCATTCGTCGCGCGTCTTCTTCCTTCGGGTTCTTCGACCATGCTCTTCATCAAACTCAGCTCAAGGTCCCAGCTTTCTTCTTCAACATCACTCTTCCCTCTAAGTTTTGAGTATTGGGTTTTTTTTTTTTTTCTCTTTTTTTCTGAGATATGGGTTTGTTGTCTCTCTTGATTTGGATATATGGATTACTGACAGTCTTCAAGAGAAGTTGCACTTTAGTTATTTTAGAGATTTCTCAATTGGATGTTGAAGTTCTGGATATGTTGTATACCAATATCTATCTTGTCTTATTTTTTTTTTTTTAAAACAAAGCTTCTTGTTTATACCTATTATTTCGTTTTGTACCACTATTAGTTGACTGTTATGCTTATTATGCCAACTCTCTTCCCCTGCATTTTTTTTTTAGTGGTTCAATGGTGGAATTCCTCACTTGATTTAGCTTCTGGATGTTCTAGGACCCCAAAGATTTCAATTGTTCACTCTCACATTCACTTTTCACCTCAGTTCCTCGCTTCTTGAATTTTAAATATGGAATTGATAGCAGATTATAGGTTGTTTAGTTGTGTCACGTGAATAAGCAATATAATTGTTCTACTTAGAATCAGAAAGTTGTTTTTATGTACTGCTTTTAAAGAATTTTTAATACTTATTTGGATATTGTAATCATTTTATTGTTGAAGTTTGTCAATGTAGAGACTAAGATCGATACTAAGATGGTCAGAAGCTTCATATATTGTTATGTTTCAATGTACGTGGATGCATTGTCGATATGAGCAGGTTGTTGTGACTTAGTAGTTATCCTTCTCGTTCTTTTCTATTTTTTTTCTTCTCTTAATTTCATTCATTTATTTAGTTTTCATATATAGTAAGTATAATGCAATCATGACATCTTTGGTTTCATAAGCCTTTTGGACATATTTGTTTTATGAGCTTGTTTTACTTTGAACTTTTTTTTTTGGGATAGTAAATGACATATTTGTGGGTTATACATGTGAAGGTTTTTAGAGAGAGGATTCAGTGACACTTGTTATCCCTGAACTCATGGTTTCAATTATATTGGTTTTAAGTCGTTTGTCTTGTTTGCTACCAGGATATAACAGAGCAATGGCATTTAATTTACAGCTTTCTAGTAATAAAATGTGAAAATCCTATTACTTTTTGCCGCCAGGATATAGCAGAGCAATGGCATTTGTAGTGCTTGTTTCTATGTATTAGATATTCATAATGAAATAGATGGAACTAAAACATGTAGTAATCCCTATAAGATTTTGTGTTGACTTTGGAGTATTTGTGCACAAAATTCAAGTTGTTTCTCTGCAAATTTTCTTGACATGGAGTGATAGAATAAGATAGTTATGAGTATTATTTTCTTCATTATCTTAGTGCGACGATATTAGTACCTTTCTTTTTTTCCTTTTATTTGATACTACGAGAAATGCTAGCAACACTCTCTTTTGTACTCTTCTAATCTCACTATTTGATATGTGGATTCTACTATGATTTGTTGTATTATTAAAATATTAAATTGGATAGTGGAATTCACGTGTCAAATAGTGAGACTGCAGAGTGTAAAAGAGAGTGAGAAAAAGAATGTATTTAGCATTTCTCTTGATAATATTAGCAATGATAAGCACAATGATGATGATGGTCAGTGTTTTTCACAGCCATTTTTGTACCTTCTGTTATTATTATTATTTTTTTCCATTCATGGATTGCTTTGCCCTCTGATTCGTGGAGATATCTTCCTTTGAATAACCTTATATACCGGGTTGTGGTTTCTACAAAGTTTTATGTCTTATCATTAGCTTGATTGGTTAGTTCATATTTTGAGTGATTTCTATTGTTGATCGGTAACTTGTAGTTGATCTGTTCTTGTCTCAATTTTTTTTTTCATTCGGAATATGATCACTGAAAGATTTTGTTTTGGATTTTATTCTAATCAACTATTAAGCATTGAGTACCGTGTAATTATAATTTTATTATGAGAGAGGTACTGCTACTTTGAACCTCAGATGAAAATGAGTCACTCTCTTGCTAAGAATTAAATGCAAATTAATTTTATATAATCAATCCCTTTTGGCGGTTACTAGAAGTACTTAAATTGTTAGTGGCAGTAGGAATCTTATGGGTTAGTGATACTATTTTCCACATTCAGTTTCTTGGTTTTAAATGACATCGATTGTAAATGAAAAGTGGCTGTAATGACTGCAATTAGTCATGTTCTTGACTTCTCAGATATAAGTATATTTGTGCTTCTATTGGTTGTAGGATGATAAAAAGAAGTGGTTTAGCTAGGTTGGGGACATATTTGTGTTTTTTTCAGCCTCTCAGTTTAATTACATCTTCAAGGAGCCTTGTCTTTACCTTGTCACCAAGTGTAGGTCTCTCCTCTCCATTTTTTGAGCAGGCTTTTTACAGAACAAAGTATTTAGTGTGACTTCAGTTGCAAGTGCTATGTATAATGTTATTCTAGTGTCATCTAATTTATTTTTATGTTTCTTTCAAAGGTAGAAGACACCTTCATGTTGTTGTTTTCTAGTTATTTATTTTTGTTCATTCTTTTCTTGACATCTGTTTTTAGATTGATCTGCTTTATATTATTGGCTAGTTTTAAAACTGTTTTGCTACATGTCTCTCTTGCATATCGACATTAACTTAAGCTGGCCAAACTATGTTGTAGATGTTCCTATTGCCGTTCAAGTTGAGAGCCACCACTATTTTATACATCTTTGTCTGCAGTCAGAACTAAGACTGCAGGTTTGCAGTCAGGTTCCTGTTAAGTCCCCTCAGTTCTTGTCCTACTAGCTAGCTATAACCAGGTATCCCTGTTTTTTTCTTTATTCTGTGCTCTACTTGTTTTGTTTTTGATGTTTTGCACTTAATAAAGTTTTCGCTTTTATCTTCTCTAATGTGTCTGGAGGTTATAATTAATCTTCCCTTATGTGACATTGATTTTGCACTTTTTCATGTTATGCGACATTTTTTTCCCATTTTCTTTTGCTATATGTATTCAGTATACCAAATATTCTTTTTTCTTGCCTCATGGACTGACTAGATTTTGAGATTTACCTTTATTTTTCGTGGAAGAAACTATTTGAACACAAGCCTTTAATGCAAGAGCTGTCATGAAATATGATGACTCGTTCAAATTTAAATTTGTTTTATAGTATTGCTTGATCATCATTTGCGTAATATCAAGGTCGTATATTGGTTGGTTGCCGTACTTAATATTGAGCTTTTTTGTTTTCGTTGGATACTCTTATTAGTTCTGAGTTTGTTTGCCCATTATTACTGTTTTTTCTGTAGGGGACATACTGGAATGTGAGTTCAGGATTCAAGTACTTCTTTGCAAAGCCAGATCTTTTTCAAGTTATTGTTAAACTCTAGGTTTGCGCATCCTTTTGAAGGCAAATTATCTAACTCCTTTCTTTTGATTGGTGGAATTCTTTATTGTATTATATCGCTACAACGTATTTAATGTGTAATTTTTAATTATTATAAGTGTACTGAAATTAAAGGCTGAGTTAAGCTAATGAGATGTGATTAGTCTTTGTGGATGGTTACATGTGTTATATACATTTTGTAAAGAAGTTTGAATCCATATTGAGATCATACCATGTTCTTCAAATACACATCATATTTACTGCTATTGGTTGCGATATTAAATATTTCTTCGTAAAATATTGCATAGGATGGATACTCATTTGGTTCTGATTTTAAGATTTGTAACCGAAATTTCTTTAAAAAAAATTGAGTATAATGACATTTTTCTAAAAAACCGTCATGTATTCCTATTTACATAATATCAGCATAGTTCATCTATACTCTTGACGAAAAAAAAAAAAAAAAAAGGAAAATCCATCATTTTCCTTCTTTTTTTTTCTCTTCTACTCTCTTCTAAACGTGCCTTTCTAATATTGCTTTTCTAATATTTAAAATTTCTTTTTGCACACCTAATAATTTTTTTATTATGTACAAAAATAACCCTTGCTAAATATTTATCTAGAAATTTCTTTTCCTATCCCTTGATAAAAAACTTAGAAGAAAAATGCAACTTGTTAGTTTCTAAACTTTAAAAAAAAAAAATCCAAAGAAAAAATGCTGGTTCCTAAAAGGAAAAAAAAGAAACGTAAACATCAATAGAGGGAAGGAAAAAAAAAATTAATTATCACAAAATCTATCTAAACTCTTTTTAATAAAGATTCAAAAGAAATAATACCAACTAACGAGAAATATAATTTCTATTTTATTTTGAACACAAAATAAGAATATATAAATATTGATAATATTGAAATTAAAAATTTTATCTCATTATAATTTAAAGTGTTAAGAGAATCAAACGTTTCAGTAATCACAGTTCGTTCATCTATTATTATGAAAATTGAATTACATAAAATTTTGATTTTTCTTTTTAAAATTGGGGCAGAATATCATATTGTGCTAGTATATGCGGGGTGTGTATTAAAAAATACGAGTTTTAATTGTTTAATGTTATATGGCATATTCGTGTCAATTCATAAGATGTTATTTTGTAAATAAATAATTAATTTAAAAGGGGATTGTGAGAGGGAAAAAAAAAGTGGCAATAAAGCCACCCATAAATTCAAATTGGCTAAAGCATATCATAATCACATTTGGAAATTACTTTAGATATTAATATTCACTCAACACTTATTTTAGATAAATTGAGCTAATATTAGTATTTATTTGATAAGGATACAGATTCGCAAATCATTTAGTAAAATCTTCCGAATCATTATCCCTTCATATTAGCTAATTTAGTTCTTCTTTTTAGGAGATTTGTTTTTGTCTTGATTTTGAATTTTTGTATAAAGTTCTCTACATAAATGTAAACCAATATACTATGTATACAATTAGAATTTATTCTACAAAACAATCAATTTCTAAATTGTTTCTAATCATTGTTACCTTTTATGGTATCAAAGCCAAACTCTAATGAGTCAACCCAATCACGGCCACCTCTCCAAACACAGAATCATCTGCCACCTCTACTGCCTAACCAATAATTATCAATCCCTTTGATAACCAAAATCATGTAATGACAATCAACTCGGCAACCCAAACACCACTCAAACTCACCACTAAAAATTTGTCCAGGTTGGGAACTTGACTAAAGAGAACTTCATAAGAGGATTTTAGTGAGAGATTTGCTTTAGGCATTCTATTGATGAGATAGACTACAGTAGCAAAGGCTTGTGGCCAAAATGAGACTTGGAGAGATAATATCTGAAGAATTCAATGCCCCCATGTGCAATGAGACTTGGGACTTAGTCCCCAAGATTCAACTTCAAATCTCAGTGGCTGCAAATGAATATTCCGAATCAAAAGGAAACCTAATGGTAGTATTGATAGATACAAAGAATGTCTCGTTGCCAAAAGATTCCATCACCTTGGAATTGATTTTCAAGAAGCCTTCAATCCTGTGGTGAAATCAACAACCCTACCAATCATTCTGAGTCTTGCTCTATCTCGCGGTTGGTCTCTATGACAACTTGGCGGGAACGACACTTTCCTCTATGGTCATTTGTGTGAAGTGGTGTATATGTCGCAACCTAGTGGTTTTGTTGACAAACAAAATCCGAACTATGTGTATAAGTTAAAAAAAGCTCTTAGTGGCCTCAAACATGCCCCCATGAGCTTGGTACCTTGAGTTAAAATACTTTCTAGAATCTGTGGGTTTTCTCAACTCCAAGTCTGATACATCTTTATTCATCTACACTCATTTTGGAATAACAATGTATTTGCTAGTTTATGTTTATGACTTGATACCTACGGGCAACAATGATGTTTTTCTTACCAAGTTTGTCCAGGACCTTGCCATGCGATTCTCTATTAAAGATTTGGGTAGATTATTTTATTTTTTAGGCATTGAAGACATCTCAAGTGCTTCTAGTTTATTTCTCTCCCAACGAAAATACATTTCTAAATTATTAACTAAGGCCAAGATGAATGATGACAAAGTAGTTGGAACTCCAATGTCACCAAATCAGGTTCCTCTTCTGATCGATGGTACTGCCTTAGATGATGCTACTGAATATTGTTTTTTTGTTGGGGGTCTCCAATACCTTTCGTTTACTCGACCCGACATTGCTTACTCAGTCAATAAACTTTCTCAATTCATGCATCATTCCACAACAACACATTGGACTTCTGTCAAACGACTATTGAGCTATCTTCGAGGAACTATAGATCATGGTCTTTTCTTAAGACGTGTGTCCCTGATAGCACTTCATGCCTTTTTGGACACCGATTGGGCTAGGAATCGCGATAACGGAACCTCTATAAGTGCTCAAGTTATCTTCTTGGGTCACAATCCTGTCCCCTGGAGCTCAAAGAAACAGAAGTTGGTAGCAATGTCTTCAACTGCAGCTAAATATCAGTCGTTGGCTCTGTTGTGACCGAGATTATGTGGATAAGCTCTTTTCTTGGTGAACTAAATGTCTCACTTCACACCAAGCCAGTCATCTATTGTGATAACATTGGGGCTACTTATTTATGTGCGAACCCAGTCTTACACTCCCGCATGAAACATATTGCCGTTGACTATCACTACGTTTGCGACAAAGTTTAGGAAGGTGCTCTTCGTGTCTCGCATGTGTCCTCTTTAGACTAATTAGCAGATGCTCTTACAAAACCTCTAAGTGGTCCACATTTACATCTACTCCAAATCGAGATTGGAGTTCTACTGTCCTCCATCTTGAGGGGGTACGATAAAGATACAAATCAGCAAATCACTTAATGTAATTTTCTGAATCATTATCCTTTTATTTTAGCTAATTTAGTTCCTCTTTTTAAGAGATTTGTTTTCATCTTAATTTTGAATTTTCATGTAAAATTCTATGTATAAATGTAAACTAATATATTATGAAAACAATTAAAATTCATTCTACAAAACAATCAATTTTTATATTATTTCTAATCCTTATTGCCTTTTATTATTTGCCAACACATAATCAAATATCTTGATCCAAACTTATAAAAGTAAATGACTCGAAGATAAGGAACACGTAACGTACTGTTGAACTAATTACTGGGATAATATCACTTTTATACTTTGTATTTTGATACTTTATTCAGTTTGTACTTTGTATTTTACTTATTATCAATATTGACTTTTAAGTTTAATATTTGTTACAAATTTATACCTCGATACCAATTTAGAGTAGTTAAGTTACCAAGATGATATAATAAACTTATTCTCATATTAGTTTTTATAGAGTTTATTTTTAATTTTTTTAATAACATCTTAGTAAATTAGCTACTTTAAATTAGTGTTACAGTATAAATTTATAACAAATTTCAAATCTAAGAGTCAATATTAATAATAACCAATGTACAAGATATAATTTGAATAAAGCGTCGAAATATAAAGTATAAAAATGTTATTATCTTTAGTTAATTAAGATATTATTTGTTAATGTAAATTGTGATCTATTTTAACTTTGGAAGCCTCTAACCTACAATATAGGTTTTTAACCGTATCAATACAATAAATTCGGAAGACTCTAATTGATCGAGAAAAATTAAAGTAATCCACTGTCAGAAACTAATAATACTCCACAAATAAAGGTGTCAAAATGGACCAAGCTAAATGGGTCAGTTCACGGGCTGACCCGCCTTAAAACAGGCTAGGTCTTAGGGTCAGATTGGGCTTATATATCTAGGCCCGCAAGCCAGCTCGGCCCGGCCTGCCAATCTAGCCTAAGTCGGCCACCAAAAATAATTTTTATTTTTTAAAATTTTTAAATAAATTTAAATATAAAACTTTTTCTAATACTTATAAATATACATTCTTTCACTCTTTTTTCACACTTTTAAATTTCAGTCGAATTCTAAATAATTTTCTTAAGGTTCTTTGTTTCAAGCTTTTTTTTTCAATTATTCACCTTACATACTTTTAGTTTATTTAATTATTTTTAAATTTTTATCGATAAGAACAAAACATAATATATTATTTAATTTTTTCATAAATTTTAATTTTAAATTTCTAATATTTTTAATTAATTATACAAATAACAATATTATTTTTTTAGATTTTTATATATTTTTAAGTTGGACTAAGAACATTCCGGTACGGGCTAGCATATTTTGGGTTTGACTTGCATAAGAGCCCAATAGGTCTACCGGCCGGATTGGGTTCCATTTTAAAAATTTTGGACGGTTTGGCCCAGTCCGACCCGTTTGTTCTTCCAAGCTCGGTTTGGATGGGTTGAGTCGGTCTATCCCGCTCATTTTGACACCTCTACTCATAAAACACTTGAATAGATCCCTACCCTTCTTGTCCTTTTACCATTTCTCACCATAACGCTTGACTCTTCCCGCTCATTTTTATACCTCTATCCACAATACACCTGAATAGATCCCCACCTATCCTATCCTTTTACCATTTCTCACCATAACCACCATTTAGCTGATTTTTCACAAGCTCAGGGCTGTCAAGAACGATTATTTTCAATGTTTTTCCACTTGATTTATACTCTGCGCGCACAAAACAATTCAGAAAACATAACTAGACCAATGAGGCACTGAGCAAATGGAGATAGTTTCTGGGAAAATGGGTACACATAGAGGTGACTATTAATAAATTTGCCGAGCCATCAAATAAATAATCTTTGTCTCACTGTACTAGTAAAATGGGTACATATAGATGGCTTTCTCAATGGAGTACCATCCCTTAAATCCAAAACCTAATACACCCAAAAATAACAATAAAGCAATTCTACCATTAATTGTAGAAACCATTCAAGATCCAAACCGAAATTACCAAGTGCGGTAAAAACCCATCAAAACTTAATTAAAATACATCCAAAGAAAGACAAAATACTCAGGGTCTATTTGAATTTACTTTCGTTTTCTGTTTTTTGTGTAAAAAACTGAAAAATAGAATTTTTTTTTTTGAAAGTTTGCTCGGCAACTTTATTTTTATTTTCTGTTTTTAAAAATTGTTACAAAAATATTCAAAACAATGGTAATAAAAAATTTCTAATACCCTTATTTTTTAAAATAAATTTCAAAAACTAAAAAATATACATAAATTTATACATAAACAGATATACACATATACATGTATGTACATACACAAATATGAGATTATATGAATTTCTCTCTTATAATTTGTACTTTTTATTTTTGGAAATAAATAGTGAAAATAAGTTTGCCGAACATGTTTTTTGTTCTTAAAAATTAAAAAATATAACAAAATTTTTACTTCTATTTTCAATTTATTTAAATAAAAAACTAGAAATGAATCGAAACAAACCCTCAATTGTCAAAAAAAATTAAGCTTTAACAGTTAAAAAAGCACTTCATGATTTTTTGTGACTGGCAAAGCACCGGTGCCGACAGGCTCAACTGATGTCATGATATATTTCCTTGATGCGGTGTAAGAGGCAACAACAAGCGGCGAAGAAATGAGGGTAAAGTTGAAAGGAAAAGAGAATGGGAAAAATAAAAATATTTATTTTCTTTTAATTTAGATAGTGTTAGGTGTTGAAGGGTACTTAATAGACTCAACGAGTCTTTCGTCTATTTTAGTCATGAGATTTAAATCAGGTGACCAAGATTTTGAACTATATGGGTACGGTAAAAAAAACAACTTTATACCGTAGGTTAGAAGTTCCCCTTTAAATCTTTATTAGAATCGGAGAACGCTAGCATGAGTAAAGATTTAAATAATGAGAATGAGATATCAAGTGCGAGGACAGATGGCTATTTAACAATAATTAGACAAAAAATGAGACATGTAATTGTGATAGCAGATCTCACTCCGTTGAAGAGTTGGAAACTTCCTATTCATAAAATTAACAACAACAATAATAAATATATATTTAAAAAAAAAAAAAGGAAAATCCTTGACTGAATAAAAGGTTAATATTTAATTAGAGGTCATGACAATAATATCGACATTACAGATTACAGATATATGAGTTCTCTACTACTTCAGTTAATTAACTGAAATATCAGTTGGGTATCTAATATTGTTACCTCCAAAAACCCGAAAGAATCACAAAAATATGAAGGTTGGGTTTTTTTTTTTCAATTTTTGTACAGTTTTATTAAAAAATATCACTTTTTAAATTTGTTTTAGAAAAATATCATTTTTAAAATAATTACTAGTTAACATATTCTAAAAACTAATTACCGGTTACTAGTTACCAGTTTTTAGAAATTAGTTACTACTTAGTATTTTAGAAAAATGATATTTTTCTAATAAAAAAGTACCAAATCTACAAAAAAAAAAAAAATACAGTCCATTATATTAATCAAATTTGTTTCTAAAAATGTCATAAAAGGCCTAATTTTCACATAACAATTCTCTATTGGGTTTCTAACACTTTTAAGTATAAAAACCTAAAAGAATTACCAAAAGAGTCTAGTATTTTTTTCTAATTTTTGTACAGTTTTTATTAAAAAAATAACACTTTTATAAAAATATATATATAAAAATACCATTTTTAAAATAATTACCAGTTTTTGAAAAATTGGTTACTAGTTACAAATTATATATCAATTATACATATCTTTGGTTACTAGTTACCAGTTTTTGGAAACTGATTACTGGTTGCTAGGTACTATTTTAAAAATGATATTTTTCTAAATTTTTTTAAAATGATATTTTCAAATAAAAACCATACTAGACCTAAATAAGGCGGCCATCATGTTTTTCAATTTTTTCCCCTAAAAGTACCGTAAAAGGCCTAATTTCCCCTTCTCTATTATTACGAGTATTGTATTGTACCGTAGCTTTGGGCCGTGGCCTTGCATTGATGGGTTTCGATTACGTTTTTTCTTTTTTTGGTTCCATTTTAATTAAAAAAAATGTCGTAAAAGGCCTAATTTCCCGTTCTCTATTATTACAAGTATTGTATTGTACTGTAGCTTTGGGCCGTGGGCCTTGCATTGATAGGCTTGGATTACGTTTTTTCTTTTTTTGGTTCCGTTTTAATTATTCATTGGGGAAAAAGGATTATATTCATCTTAAATAGTCTCGATATTACTGAAAATTCCGACCATGATCACATATATGAATATTAACGTTAGAATATTTCTAATATTCGGTTTAATAAAAATCATATTATATATATATAGGCACTAATCTGTAAATATTTTTTTTTATTACATATAGATATATATCATTTTTGCTAATAAAATTTTATCATGCATATTTTTTATAGTAAAAAATAAGAAAGAAAAATAACATTAATGGTGCACATTTTTTTATATAACTCATTATAGTCGTCGAATCAATATGCATAGTAAAAAATAAGAAAGAAAAATAACATTAATGGTACACATTTTTTTATATAACTCATTATAGTCGTCGAATCACCGTTAGATGATTATCTAATAGCTTAAAAAAAATCTACATATAAGTATAAAAAAAAAAAAATAGCTATTGGATTGCACACCTATACATAGAGAGAGAAAGAGAAATTTAGGTAGATGAATAATATTGCACTTATATAGAGAGAGAGATATTTAGGTAAATGACCAATATTTTAAATTTGATTAAGTAGATATTCATTTTTTAAATTTTATAGCTAAATATCCAGATATATATATATATATATATATACATTTCACGGTTGGTAGACATGTTTATCTACCAATTTCAGTTATTATACTAAAATGTATTAGGTACATAATTTTTTGCACTTGGCATATAAAATTTTATACTTGGTATATAAATATATATATATATATAATGGATATTTTGCTATAATATTTGATAAATGGATATTTACTTAAATTGCGCTCAAAATCTAGTCATATTTGTATATGCCCCATATATATATATATATATATATTAAATATTTAAAATCTACTAAAGTTTTTAGTTTTCTATATTTGTGTTCGAGTTTTCTCCGGGTACAGGTTGTTGACGGAGATTTTGTCAACAATAAATTTAGAAAAATTACAAGATGTGGCTTGTGTGTGAAAATGGTTGATTAACTAAAGCAAATAAATAGACAATAATTTTATAGTGGTTCAGCCCCAAAAAAGATGAGCCTACGTTCACTATTTTTTACTATTTTCTGGAGAATTACAAAAATTCAAAATTACAATGTGTTGTCTGGAAAGAAGAAGCAAGAGTTTTAAAAGGTTCTCCCAAAAATTCCTCAGCCTCTCAAGATCAGAAAAAGTCTAAGATCCCTCACTGAAACATTGAACTCTCTTTATATAGATGAGGATAGCTCAATGTTTCCCAATTGTGAGAATGGGTAACTGTATAATCACTTAAATGAGATGACTAGACGATCTTGAAAGAGAAACCTTTGTTTCTTCTTTGTCAGTTACTCGTTTGACAAAGTTTAGTCTAGTTTCCTTTTCATTCTGGTCGCACTTAACTCTTTCGGAAGAGGTCGCACTAACATATGTGATGGAGGTCGCACGTAACTCTTTCGGAAGATGTCACACTAGCTTACTCATGCGACCTGACACACACTTGGTCAATTTTTCCCTTCATGGTATTGACCAACATATAGGATTTTAGACCGCACAACAATTGCCCCCTAGCTCCATTAGTTCTTTAGGACAAAATGGAACTTCCTTCTAATATAAGTGCGAGCTTAAAAAATGCAACGTCATGACCTAAACTTGAGACCCTTGAAGAATCGAAGAGTCGCCAGATCTTAAATCTCACCTTTTTCAAGATCACGCGCATCTTTTTCTGACAAATGAAATCACGTGTCGCATTTTCTAAGAAGAATAGCAAAACTCGAGGAGACTTAATGATAGTGATGATGCCAGCTGTCGTCTTAAATCGAATCGTTTCAAATTTTGAAAATATACCGATTTAATTTCGGAAAAATCAAATCTCGCGTGAACTTCGGCCTTTGGATCTGAAAATTAAATACCTTGATCTACGGCTATGATTTGACTACGCTCAGGGTATATATATCGAAAACTAATCTACCTCCTCTTCAAAAAATCTATCGTCTACTATTTCTCTCTAAACCTGAAGTATTCACAGAGAAATCCTTCCAGCGTCGTTCTGTTTCCCAGCTCGCACAACTTTATCATCTTCTCCGACGAAGTTATCATCACAATCCTTCGAACGTCATCTTGGTCCTTCCATCTTCGAAGAAAGGTTAGTATGTATCTTCTCTCTCGTTCTTCGATTTTTCCAGAACTCTTATTTACAGATCCTAGAATAGAAAATAGGAACAAACCGTAGAATCCAAATACCATAGGCTAAATATTCTGAACATAAATCCATCCCGTATTCGGATGGACTGTAAAATAGAAATTTCTAGATCCCCTTCTTTGGTCTATAGATTCTTCTTTTAGATGACTGACAGAGATGAACCCGTGAAAGAGTTTTTATTTTCTTTTTAATGAACTGCTCGAACGATTTTTATGAATCCGTAGATCGATTAGAAAAATTTCGACGAGTAGCTTGTTGATGCAATCCTAGGATGAGACACCAAAACTGCTCGCATATAGCTAAGATCCCTGATGCTCGCATAGGGCTAAATCTATTACTGTTTCTTTTCAGATGTCTAGTAATGAGGATTTTAGGGAAGGGAATGCATTCTCCGGAGAATCTTCCAATACTAGTGTTAGCTCCATAAACCTTGAAGATTATCTTGAGCCAGAACCCGAAGTTGAGATAACCAGGGTCAGGCAAAGTAGTCCTCGCATAGGCGACCTACCTCAAGACCAATAGCCCCAGCATATTAGAGATGCCCCTGCATTCGCAACAGGTTACCAATATGTAGAGGGAGACTGGTCGTGTACTAACATAAGGACGAGCTGCATCACGAACAGGCTCAGCAAAATCTTACACAACTACAAGATCGCCATCCCTCTTCATCTTCCCATAGAGTTCAATCGACCACATACACCACCTCGCAGAATTGCTTCATTCTCTGAAGCAGTTCTCAAATGCGGGGTCCACCTTCCACTTCATCCTTATATAAAATCCATCATCGGCTATTACGGAGTCATTCCTTTTCAACTAACTCTAAACACTTATAGATGTATGGTAGGTCTGTACATACTATACCATAAATTAGGCTTAGAAACCCCCACACCTAAAGAGTTCGCTTGGTTTTACCAAGTGAAATCAAACCCGTCAGATTTTGGCTTCTTTTATGCGAGCAAGTGGTCGAACCAAGCAATAAAAATAATCTACGGAGTTCGTAACAATATGGGAAAATGGAAAAATCCATTTTTCCACTTTGACTATGCGGATAATGGCATCTTTCAGATTCCTGGTAGGTAGCTTTTCAATTTATCGCTTTTTCTGTATTATCACATTTATTCTGATCGTACTCGTATATCATCGCAGATAATAGAGAACGGCCCAAACTTTCCATGGAACAGCTCGCAAGGATGTACAGAATCAACGGTCTTCTAATTGAGGAATTCGATTAGAAAAAGCTTGTGACTTTCAAGAACTTGGTCGCTTGCGGTTTGCTTCCAAGAGGAGCCGCGTTCCCTGATCCTACCGTCCATTCGACCAGACCCTCGAGCTCGAAGAAGAAGAAGCTGAGGAAGCAGACGGAAAAGAGTGCCTCGTCTTCCAAACCTAGGAAATGAAAAGCACCTGCAACCCCTACAACCTTGGAACCATCATCTCCAGAAACAGCATCGCCACCAGCTTCTCAGCAGCAAGAGGGTAAATATATACATATATATTTTTATCATCATCGTATTATGTCACCTCGCTTGCTGACACATCTGTACAGAAATGGTTATTGATAGCGGACTGCGAGCACCGCCTTCTACTCTCGGGTCCATGGCAAAGTCCAAGATGCCAGAGAGCACACCTCCATCGACGTCAAAAGGGAAAGAGGAGATCGACACTTCCAAGAAACGAAAAGTCGCCTTCGAGGATATCCCGACAAGCTCGCCTCCTCCACAGCCTCAAACTATGAGTCATCCCGAACCATACAAGGAGACTGCCACTTCTTCGGAACCAAACCAGGTTGATAAGTACGACGAGCTCTTTGTACTCCTTAATCAAGTACCGGAGAAGGCTGGTATAAGTGCAGCCTTTATTGATCGCTTCACTTCCGAAGAGGGCTGGAAGAGGATGAAGCGACGATCTGCCAAGGTTGCCTTTGGTTCTGCGATGAGGATGTTGGCAAATGTAAGTATCTCCTTTTTTTTCTTTTCAATGCATTTTTCTGGTATTGATGTGTTATATTTTTAGACTGCTGCAGCTGCTGTCTTGATGCATGACCCAGTCCTCGAGTGTCTGGAAAAGGCCGAAAAAGTCGACGAGATAACTCAAGCATTCAAGGACTCGGAGAAGGCTCGTAAGGAGGAGAAAAAAAGCCTTTGATTTAGAGAGGCAGCAGCTGCTCGAAGGTCTGGCCAAAGAGAAGTTCGAAAAGGAGAAGCTGGAGGAAAAAATTAAAGAGCTTGAAAAGACTATCTCCGAGCATCCAGATCGCATGAAGGAGGCGACAACAGTAACAGATCACAAGGCTGTTGAAGAGTTCAAGGCTACTGAAGTCAAGGAGCTCAAAGATAAAGCCAGTGACATCGCCTCGTCGACCATCATATACAATATCTTCTACGAGCATCCGGACTTCGACTTTTCTATCCTCAGCGAAGACGTGGTCGAGCTTGTCCATAGTTGGAGGGAAGATGAAGCTACCAAGACTGGAGATGGTGGGGCGAGCATGTTTGTACAATAATAATGTTATTTTTTTTCTTTAGAACAATACGGGCTTGGTCCCCTTTATTAATGAATAAATGCTTTCCTTATTAGACGTTTATTCCTGCAAAACAATCAACACACTAAGTCGTAATATAGAAGATAATTAATTTAATCAAGTAGTCAATCACTAAGTGACTGATCGGTACGCTATTGCGATTTAAATCCAACACACTTAAAATAGTTGTGTTATGATAGGTTAGGTAGCTTAAGAAAACAGCAAGTATGAGTGATGCAAACTCAATATTGTTTTTCAAAAGTTCCATGGCAAAATATAAATATAGCAATATATCACATCGAATAATGAATATTTTGCTTAGTTACTTTGTTGTTCGAGGAGGAAAATTGCGTAATACAACATGCTAAGGCATAAAGCGAGGAGAAAATCCTAGGATTTTAAGGAATTTTTAGACATTTCGACGATATAAAATTCCGATCCCTCTAAATGGACGTTTTGCATAGTCCCTTAGGAAGCAAGTAGGAGATAATATTCTGATCCCACTGCCCTCCGAGTCTTATAGTGTTCGAAAGCTGCCATAAAACTATAAAAAGTACTAAATCAAATGATCGATGAGGAGATACCATTATTGATGATGATGAATGACGATCAACGAATGACGATTAACGAATGACGATCAATGAATGACGATTAACAAATGACGAACAACGAATGACGAACAAAGAATGACGAACAACGAATGACGATCAATGAATGACGATCAACGAATGACAAACAACGAATGACGATCAACTAATGCCGAATGAGTAGATATCTTTATTGATAAATGACGACTAACATGAAGATATACATGAAAATTTACTGATAATAGCGACAAAGTTGTCCTGCATTCCAGGTATGCTCGATCTTTTGTCCGCCAGTGCGAGCTAACTCATATGTCCCAGGTCGAATGATGGCAGTAATAATATACGGTCATTCCCAAGAGGGTCCCGAAGAACAGGGTCACCAACTTCAAATCCTCTTTGTCTGACTTTAGGGCTATAATATCGAGCAGTGCGCTGTTGATATGATGCGATCCGAAGCTGAGACTACTCGCGCCTTTCTTCTATAAGATCGAGCTCAATCCTCATCATCGCACTACTTTGATCTTGCTCATAGGTAGATTGTCGTATCTATATTGAGGCAGTGACATGATATTCGGACCAATCCCCACCATATCTGATTGTTGCCATACGAAGACATCAAGGTTAGATTTCAGAAAACTACCAATAAAGCTCGCACAGGTTCTTAAAACTTCGCTCCAATCTTTAAAATCTTGGAGGACTTGTCAAATAACAAATCCTCCAAGTCTTCAATGGGTCCAGTTTCGACCTCCATCGATTTCTCGAGGGTCGAGGACTTCGCTTGTCATTTCGACTGACGTTTTGCCTGACGCTTCTACTGAAGTTTTGCCTGACGCTTCTCTTTGGACCATCATTATGCGAGGTGTCGCATCCTTTGCTGCGAGCTTTAAGGAGTTGTTATAATAAGTCCTCGCATCATATTGGTTGCCATGCACCTCACCTACTCCTTGTTTAGTTGGGAATTTCATAGCGAGATGATAGATCGATGTTACTACTCGAAGTTCCCTCAGTGTTGGTCTTCCCAGTATAGCATTGAATACAGAGGGGCAATCTACAATCAAGAACTGGGTCATTACCGTTGAAACCCTAGGGTAGGTTTCAACGTTGACCGTTAACTCAATCATGCCCATAGGCATTATGCTGTTACCAGTGAATCTATAGAGTGGGGTGACAGCGGGCTTCAGGTTACTATTATTCAACCCCATCTTCTTGAAGGCGTCATAATACAGGATGTCAACAGCACTTCCGTTATCGACCAATAATCGCCATAGTTGCGTGCTTCTATAATTGATCTTTATGACCAACGCATCATTATGTGGATAATGGACCTCTCTCGCGTCTTGGTCTGTGAAGGTAATATCCATATCCGGTACTCGCTGAAGCTTTCGTAGTCACTATTCGAGGTGCATGATGTTGGTTAACAGCTGCTGCCGAGCTTCTCGTGCATACCTATCCTGCGCTTTCTTGGAATCTCCGCCAACGTGCGGTCCTCCGAAAATAGTTCGCATCTCGCACTGAATTTCTGGAGATCGCTGTCAATTTTCTTCTCGCCTTTCATTATTCTGTTTAGAGTACTGCCGCAGCTGCCCTTCTTTAATTAATCTTTCGATCTCATCTTTCAGGGTAAAATAGTTATTGGTATCGTGTCCAATGTCATTATAATACCGACAAAACTTATTGGGGTCGCACCTTACTCTATCTCTTTTTATCGATTCTGGTTGACGATAGTGCTCCTGTTGGTTTGTGACCGCATAGATATGATCTATGGGTGCGTTCAATTCGGTATAATTATTGAACCTTATGGGAGTTCTTGAAATCTCCTGTTTTTTCTGTTTAGGCTGCTTCTCAGTCGATTGTTCATTACTCCTTTTATTTGACTTATCATTATTGTTGTGGTTTATGGTCGCATCTTTGGCAGCATCCTTTCCTTCTCCCTTTATTGTCTTATGAAGGTTTTCGCATGAAGATTCCACCCTTAGATATCGACCAACTCTTCGATAGAAGTCTTCAAGGGTTCTGCATTCTCGCTCAAGTAAATCTTCCCAAAGTTTAGTTTATAGTCGCACCCCAGCCATCATTAGAGTTAAAACTCCTCCTTCAGGTGGGTTGTTGACCTTTGCCAATTCTGAGGTAAAGCAATTTAGGTAAGATCGTAGAGTTTCCTGCGGACCTTGCTGAATAGTAGACTGACTAACCAGTGGAACAATGAAATTCTTCGTAGCCTGGAATTGCCTCAAGAATGCAGTCTCGAGTTGTTGCCAGGACGAGATTGAGCCAGACTTGAGTCCTCGGAACCACTTCTTTGCTGTTCCCGTGAGAGTTACAGCAAAACACCTGCAACGTGTGAGATCATCAACACGATGAAGTTCTATCAGGTTGCTGAAGTGATCCATATGGTCCTACGGATCAGTTTTCCCATCAAAAGTGTTTATGGTAGGAAGTTTAAATCCAGCAGATAAGGCGGCAGCTCGAACCTCCTCATTGAATGGTGATTGATGATATCCATCAGCGAGCTCATCGTCCCAACCAACAAGTGCATCTAAAGCAATCCTCAGATTATGAACATCGACATTCAGAAGGAGAACATTCTCTCTTACTGGTGGTACGAGTGGCCTTTGATCATTGTCACGATATAAGGCATGTTGGTTAGGTATGGTGTACTACGACCTTAGGGATTCCAATGAAACAGTGCGACGAGATCGACTATGGTCGTTGTGATGCGAGGTGGATCGCTCTTGACTATGTCACTGATCCAGATGTTGTCTCAGGTCTGTAGGCTTTTGTCGAGATTCCCTACTGATCCTTTCAAAGACACTCCTCGATTGACATTTTTGTTAGTGTTCAAGATAATCACAATTGACGGTTGCTCTCCGGGAAGGTTGTCCACGATCACGATCAGTGCTCGAACTTTCAGTACCAGATACCAGAGGCAAGTCTGCGACCTTGCCTTTTCC
>JXTB01000108.1:179102-246298 GCA_002914805.1 Parasponia andersonii | reverse complement strand
GAGATATATATACCTTGATGATCCTTGCGACAAGACGAATCCAACGAGACCGGTTTGGAGTCAAATGGATGCCGGAATCGTCGCCGGTGGCCGAAAATCCGATTCGGCCTCTTTCTCTTCTCCGACGACGGCGAGCTTCCAGGCGGCGTCTGGCGGTCGAGATCGGCACAGGCGCGGTACTGGCGAGCGTCGTCGGCGGCTCCTGTGGCTGGGCGACAGCGAGTGGCGGCGAGCGGTGGTGCGGGAGATCGGCCGAGAGAGAGAGAGACGAGGGAGAGAGAGAGAGAGATCTCGGGGGAGGGAGGAGAGAGAAGAGAGAGAGAGGTGAAAAAGATGTGCACGTGGCTCCTCTTTATTAGGCTGTGCAATTTTTCAAAAATTGCACATAAGTCCCCAAAATTTCAAATCTCTATCAATCTAGTCCCCTAAATTTTGCAATTTAATCCATCGGAACAAAACTTTTGCAAATTAATCCCCATAATATTTTATCCGGAAAATTGGTAAAATGTCCAAATTACCCTCAAAAATTCCGGTTTTTTACACATACGACCTGACACACACTTGGTCAATTTTTTCCTTCATGGTATTGACCAACATACAGGATTTTAGACCGCACAACACAGGTAAACAAAAGTTTTTCTTTGATCTTCTTTTGTGAATATATGTTTAACAAATATCTCTACAGCAGGATTTTCAGGGAATTGTCAATTAAGAAAGCTAAGCTCTCATTATAACTAGGCTATATATAACATAGGACGTCAGTACTGTAACGACTTTTCGACCTGATATGGTTAATTAATGAATCAAATAATAAGTTATGACTTCAAAAAAAAAGTGAAACGAATTAACCATTTGTGATCGAGAATTCTCAACAGGAAAAAGGTTTATCTACAAAGAGGATACTCTTCCAGTATACTTCAAATGCAAGTTAAAACCATATTTGCCGGTCACGAAAAGAAGCTGCTAGACGCAAAGAATTCTCGAAAGAAAACAATGTTTCCACTTTGTGTCGCTTTGGTGGGCTTACTAGTTACTAGACGACGTCGTTTCATGAATAGAAAATGGGAAAGAGTTGCGCAAAAAGCAGAGGAATTTGTCCGATGTGTACTACTACGTATTAATACTGAGCTGGTGAAGTTTCTAACTTTATATTGCTTTTCCGGAACTTATTGGGTTTCTAGGGACATAATCGATGAATATTCTTTGGCTCATTTATAATTAAAAGAAAAAAAAATTCTGAAAAAGGCAAGTCTCAAGTGACAAAGTTTGATGCCTCAGGCCCTTACCCGAAAAACATGAAAAACACTAACCACTGCATGCTATATATGGCATATATTTGTCAATTATTCTGGCCACCAAATATAGCAATTAACTTTACATATTCCTATAGTTCATGGTATAAAAATTAAAAATAAACACACCCCGGCAGAGAGTGAAGAAACCAACCAAACCGCATGATTTTAGTATTCTTGCTTTTAATTTATGACTTTCTTATGTTTTAGAATGTATTTTATAAATAAAAGTTGAAAGTTTTTAATGAATTTCATAACTAAAAGTAATTTTCTTTATAAAAAAAAATAATTTTAGAACTAATAATAGACTAAAATTTCACAACCCCAATCTGTCAAGTGCATTTCTAATGCATGTATCTCTAAACTGTTGAAATCAAAGTGCACTACACCGCAAATTAGATTCAGGATGGTTCTTAAATTAACCGCATGTACGACTTGGCGCCCCAAGTATTACTCTACAAATGTATAGCCTCTTCTTCATTCCCTTCTTCCTTTACAATCAAACCAACAAGAAGACATCGAATATTTTGTCCTTAATTGCAGAAAAAAGAAAAAGGGTTTCTTGAGTGAGATTATAAGATAAAGATTCACGCAGTCGTGTTTCATGTCAGTTACAAAAAAGAGCTGGGAATATGAGTGTTGATATATATAAAATTCATTGAAGGTTCCTTAAAGTTTCGCATGGGCATAAGATTCTCACTTTGCTTCAACGCCATTCCTAAGAATTAGAAAGCCAAAACTATTAAATATTCCAATAATTTCTATCTTCATATATATGAATATTAAAGATGTTAGCTATAGAGGGGTATATATCATCTTATATATAATAAGTTTCTCCTATGTTATCAAACTAAAGAACCGGAAAGTCCCAGTGATAGCAAGCTAGCTAGCTCAGGCTTTCTTTAATTTCCATCATGAAAACTGAAAAGATTACTAAACAGTATTTCAAGGTGTGCTGTTTCAGGAGAAGGTTCAAGCTCCGGGCGCCGGATCCTCCGGATGACGTGAAGGACCTCTTTAACAAGTACTCCGAAAATGGCACCATGACCTTGGATCACCTGGTCCTGTTTTTGAAAGAGATCCAAGTAGAAGATAACCCTAAAAGGGAAGATGCCGAAGCCATATTCAATAGTCTTAAGCATCTCAAGATCTTCCACAGAAACGGCCTCCATTTACATGCCTTCTTCAGATATCTCTTCGGTGATCTCAATCTTGCTCACACTTCAAAGGTATGTACGTGTGTATATACAGCTAATTGATTGGTAACGCTTCCATTCTATTTTTATTGTTTTTTTAAACGAAAAGAGAATAGTTGGCTTAATTTCATATGTATATATATAATATTATATTAAAAAGAACATCTTGATCAGAAAATACCCATTATTGTAACAAAATAAGTTTAACCAATTAACAAGCGCTTAATGTTTCTAATGTTTTGCTCTCTGATTAAATGATAAATGATTGAATCGAGCTCTTGTCATGTTTCTCTACATTATGTTAATATGTGAGAACATACACATCTAATGAGTACTTATATGTTTTATTTTTTATTTTATGTCATGCTGTCAGTTGATTAATATATGATCTATATCACACATGTATAAATGTACATATACATATAAGAATTTGGCGATAAACATTTTTGTGTTTAAACGATATTGCAGGTGCACCATGACATGACTGCTCCATTATCTCATTATTACTTATTTACTGGCCACAACTCCTACTTAACAGGGAATCAACTCAGCAGCGACAGTAGCGTTAAACCTATAATTAACGCACTAAAGCGAGGAGTAAGAGTTATCGAATTGGATTTGTGGCCTAATGCTGCCAAAAACGACGTCGAAGTTCGCCATGGGGGGTACGGACTTTTGACCGATTGATAAACTGTAGCACATATCTATAATGCTACTACAAAGAATTACAATAACTAATTATGTGGTATCTGATACATATCAATACTATATTCATGATTAGTATAGATGAGCGAAAGAAGACTACTGATAAATTATAGACGATTCCAATTTATTTCGTTTTTAATTCCTACTTATTGTGGTGTTAATTTGTTAAATCCTTATTTAGGACTCTGACTAGTCCAGTGGCACTCCTGGATTGTTTGCGTGCTATTAAGGATTTTGCGTTTCATGCTTCTGATTATCCCGTTATTATAACGTTTGAGGAACACCTACCTTCACATCTTCTAGCCAAAGTGGCCCAGGTGACTATATATGACCTCAAATTAATGAAAACACATTCAATTAATACTCTTCAGCTCCAATATAACGATTTTAAGAGAAAATTTTAAGGCAACATAATTATTGAATCTCGATTTTTGATTAGCGTATGTAAGTTTTAAAATAAGCTCTATAGGCGCAGTTGGTGCGATTGTTCTTGGCAGTTCTCTAACTAATTTTTGATGTTTGTACGTAGATGGTGACTATAACGTTCGAGAACATGCTGTATTGCCCTAAAACAGACTATATAGTGGAATTCCCGTCGCCTGAAACATTGAAAAAAAGGGTTATGATCTCAACTAAGCCACCCGAGTATCGTGAATCTCATCATGGCAGTACTAGTAGTAGAAAACTAAACTATAAACATTCCGATGAAGACGAAGAAAATCGGGGAATTAAGGCTGCCGCTGATGATGATGAGGTCCATGAAATGCTAATTAGTTAGTGCACTTATGCATAATTGTTTCATTAAGTAATAATAAACTACTCACTTAAAATGAACTATATAGCAGGATAATCTCGATGACGGCGGTGGTGATAATGATCAAGACGAAGACGAGGAAAATGCTGTCCCTGAATATAAGCAGCTAATTGCTATTCATGCAGGGAAGCCCAAAGGTGAGTTGAAAAATTGGCTTGCTGATCATGATGACTCATCTATTAAGATCAGACGGCTTAGCTTGAGTGAGCAGGAGCTTGAGAATGCAATAAGCTCCCAGTACGGAACAAATATTGTCAGGTATGTGTATGAAGTTGTTATTCTCACCTACATTCATTCAGTTCACAGAATACATAGCCAAAAGTTTTATGTTCGGACTATGATAAAAGTTTTATGTTCGGACTATGATCTTATAATCATAAACAATCAAATACATCATATTATATAAATTACTTGGCTCGTTTTGATCGGCTAGGTTTACCCAAAGAAATTTTTTGAGAGTGTACCCAAAGGGTATGCGTTTGAACTCCTCCAATTATAATCCTATGCTTGGATGGATACACGGAGCTCAAATGGTTGCATTTAACATGCAGGTAACTTGTACCTTAATTTAATTTTCCAATGTCGAGTCAATATTTAATAAGAGAGAGACTAACAGATTACAGTCAAATCACACTTTTCCTAAATCTGTTAATTCTCGCAAGAATGATGAAATTAGAGCATCTATTAATTATTCGATCGTGCATGAATACCAAAAAAAAATATTTATGCATGACAGATTAGTATATTCACCAGAATATAAAAAATTTAAAAGGAAAAGATGAACTCTCTCTGAAAGTTCTAATTCATAAACTCATACCAATGATGAGTAGTTCATACAATTTATTAAAGCAAAAACTTAACTTCTAAAAGAACAGGTCTATTGCCACCCTTCCATCTGCTCTCTCTACATCTTAATCTAGTAGTTTTTTTTATTTCCCAAAAGAACCTCTAAGTAAATTACAATTTAATACTTTCCTTTTTTTAAAAAAAAAAAATACACACATCTTTCAACGGTAAGCGGCTAACTCAAGTAACTGTATGATTTTCTAAAGTAGACCAATTCGAAACAAAAATAAATAAAAATAGAATTCCAATAATTAGAACCCATGAACCATAATCTTCTCCGGTCTGAGTTTTGCTCACGTCTCGAATGAATTCAATGACATATTCAAAAAAATTCTTACCATCAATAGGAATAGTTTGTGGATAACGAACATATTATTGAAAAAAAATCCACACCGTTAATAAAATTCATAAAAATAAGATCTAATGAATAAATACGAATATGATAGACGGATGGAAGATTATGCTCTTTTTTGTTCTCAATGTTTCTAACTCTATATGTTAAAAAGATAACACTGAAATTCGGAAAAAAAAAATGAAGAAGAGTATTCCATGCATCAATCAAGATGTAATGGCATTTTCTTTTAAAATATTCTGTTGGATTGTAATAGGTGATCGACAAGTATTGGAGAGGGATTTCCTTTGAGAATAATACCTCAGATTGAATCTGATAATTGACAAGCATCGGAGATGTAAAGAATTAGAAGAAAGAGATGAGAGGTGATATTAACACAGAAATAATAAGTTAGCTACTTGAAATTGGAAAAAGAGGAATTTAACATATTTTCATATTCTCTTTTCTCATTATAGCTCCATATTCTTGTGGTGTGAAGAATATGATTCGACTTAAAAAGAAATCAGTTTTGTCATTAACGTGATTAAATTTACTTTTATCTTTATTATTTGATTTGTGAAACACTGGCCATGGAAACAGAATTAGGTAAGTGATTTGATTTTGAAGAATTTTAGTGTATTTTCGGTTGAAGAACACAAGTAAAGAAGAAGAGGAAAAGAGAAGAAAAGATAGGTGGCCTGAATGAAAGAAGATGAGAGAGATAGGTGAGAATAATTGCAGAGAGGGACAACGGGCGTGAAAAGAAAAGACAATTGCACAAAAGGTGATCTAGTAAAAAATTAAGATGTAGAAAGTAGTATTTTAATTTTAGATTTTAATGAATGAGTAGATTTAGAAAAAGTACGAGGAAAGTAGACGAAATGATAGTAATAGAATCACTCTTACTAAAAATTTTAGAATTACAAATTAACCCCCAAATAAATAAACCTAAAATATTTAAAATTGCGATTTTGACGCTCAAAGGCTCAAAACCACATAGAATTTAATTAAAAATCACTTGGGCTCAAAGGCTACGCTTTTGGATTTTATTCCGATTTCACATGGAAATTAAAAGTGGTATCATTCATCCAAATCAGATGTCTTTTACCATGCTTCACTAAAATGAAGAAATCATCTTATATAAGGTCGGATGATCTTAATTTGTGAGCTCATAATCCATCTCTTTATGCTCTGCTTCATATGCTGATTAATTACCTATAAATTTAAACGTGAATTTTACACTTCTAGTTCTACCTGTTAGTGCTATCTTTTTTAGTTTGTCTTTTTACATATCACATATATAAAAGAGCCCTTTATAAGTTTTTGGGTACTTTAATTATAATTAATGTTTATGCATCCTCCGTGCAACCTAAATAAATTGACTTCAAAATCCATCAAAGAGACACGAGAAGCACCTCTGGATTATGCAAGGGATGTTCAGAGCCAATGGTAGCTGTGGTTATGTGAAAAAGCCCGACTTTTTACTGCCAGCCAGCAATCTTCATGCTACTGATTTCGTTCTTCAAGATCGACCAGTTCAGACAATTCTTCAGGTGCAGTACTCCACAGCATTATAATAGAGCTTAATTAAGCTTGATTTTCATTACCAATATCAATTACTTATAACTATCTCACCATTTTATTAATTATTTTGTTGTTAATAATGATTAGGTAAAGGTACATATGGGAGAAGGGTGGTATTCAGATTTCCGCCATCGTCACTTTGATCGATTTTCTCCACCTGACTTCTTTACAAGAGTATGCTCTCTCCCTCTCTCTTCTTTATTCTTTTTTTTTCCAAAAAAAATTGTTTATTTAAGAAGAAAAATTATTTGCTAATTCCAAAAAAAAATTATTTATTTAAGAAGGTAAATTATTTGCTAATTGTTAAGGTCATCTCCAAACCAACATTATTTTAGCACTTTGATCCAAAATAGAGCACAAGATGGCCTCCAACCTAGTGCTATTTTAGCAATTAGTTGTGAATTACCAAAAATGCCCATGTCTTACTAATAATTTTCAAATTCATCTTTGCTCATATTTAAATATTAAATATTTTATTTAATATAAATTGTTTTATATTAATTATTAAAACAATTAAGATTATTAATTAATTAATTAATTTAATAGTTTTAACTTGATTAAAAATATGTTAAAGAATTATAAATAATTAAAATCATATATATAATGAAGTAATTGTTTAAATAAAATACTTATGGAGAGTTAATTAATAAAAAAAAGATTTGGTGCAAGAGATAGAAAGAATTTCTTTTTCTTTTTGATGTAGAGAATATTCTTTTAGTGTAATATTGGTGTAATGAGTTGGAGATGGAAAAAAAATATATTATATAAAAATTACACTATTTGGGTGCAAAAAGTCGTACCAATTTAGAGTATTAAGTTGGAGATAGCCTTCAATATATTCATATTTGAGATAGTTTTTAGCTTTTATATTTCTGACATAGTTGCTTTTATACCGGTTTGAGTTAAATATTAAAAAGAGCTGACATCTTTGGAAGCTCTTTTAAAAGCCTAACCCATTGGCTTTTCTTAGAGTAACTTAGAAATTATTTTTATATTTTAAATGAAAATTTTCATACTTCATATATGCTCTAATTTTTTTGGTTTTTTCTTTATTTTTGATAAAATATATGCTCTAATTTTAATAAAAGATTAATTGCCCAAAAAAATTAACTATGACATTTTTGTAATTTTAGTACTATTTTTAAATTTATGCAAAATTATACTTCGTTATTTAAAACTTTGACAAATGTATATTCTCTATCTACAAATTGATTTAAAAATTTCTCACTGAATACGGAATCCAAATTAAAGATATTTAAATAATACAGAAAAACACTTCAAATCTATAGAAAATAATTTAAAACAGTCAACACAAATAGCCTAATTTTTACACCATTGTAAATATTTGAATTGTGGAAGAAATATAACTTTGCTCAAGCTAAAAAATAGAGTTAAAAATACAAAAGAAAAGTCATATCTTTTGGTTTTTTTTTTTTGGCAATTAAGCATTTAACAAATGACAAAAACTATCAATTACATCGTAAAAATTTCTTTCTGAATCTATCATTTAACCATAGTATACTAAAAGTTATGATTTTGACTTTTTTATTAAGTTCATATTATCTTATATATTAATAGGAATTAGGTAAAATACACCATTATAATAGTACGTTTTTAAAAATAGACTATTTAAAAAAAATCTTTGCAAAATAGTCAATTTAATGGTCTACAAACATTTCAAGCATATTCGAGTACTCGAGTTATAAAACTAAAAGAATCTTTTTTTCTAAATCACACCTTCTCAAAACAGTATGTTTTGCAAAAGACTCAAATAATGATAAAAGTTAATCTCATTTTTGCCCATGAACTATCACCTTTAGCCTATTTTGGCCCCTGAACTTCAAAATATCCCTAAACTGACACCCAATATTTAATTTGTTTCATTTTATCCCCTCTTGTTACTAAAACGTTAAATATGGATGGAAAATGTCTCATTTGGGCTCCTGACTTATCACCTCTGTCCCATTTTGGCCTGAATTTCAAAACGTCATTAAATTGGTACCCAAACTTTTAATTTGTTTCATTTTAGCCTTTCTCTTTATTAAACATTAAATATGGATGGAAAAAAGGACGACCTAGTCATGTGACTGGGTTTTAAATCACTTTTTAATATATATTGTCATTAACATAAAATATGAAGTTGCTCATTCTTTTTGTTATTAAAAATTGGTGATCACGAAGTTACTTATTCTTTCATTAAAAAGTATAAAACAAACTTAAAAATTTATCTCAACTGATATTATAAAACAAAGAAACAATATTTATATACTCCATAAGTACTACACTCAATAAATCTTCTTTTTGGATTTGAACTTTTCCAGTAAGTTTTTAGATCGAAGACGAGGCCACATTTATATTGGGTATTCTTTAAAGTCCTAATTAAACCTCTATACCCAAAATTTTCAAGAGCTGATAGTTTCCCTCTAAGATCATCAATTTTGCCTTTAAAAGATTAGAATTTCCGCACCAAATATTGAGAGTAAATTACAATGGCATTGATTAATTTAAAAACTAATCATGTGACTAGTTTGTGCCTTTTTTCATTTAGATTTAACATTTTAGTAAATAAAAGAGCTAACATGAAACGAATTAAAATTCATGTACTAATTTAGAGACGTTTTGAAGTTCAGAGGCAAAGTGTGACAGAAGTGATAGTTCGGAAGCCAAAATAAGACATTTTCCATCCATGTATAACATTTTAGTAATGAGATGGATCTAAATAATATATACTAAAAGTTCGGGTACCAGTTTAGCCACATTTTGAAGTTCAGAGGCCAAAAATAGGATTAACCTTAATAATAATAATATTATTAGCTCATTAATTGGAGTGAGTAGTGAATCTTCTTGATTATTTAAAAGTATTAATAATAATAAGAATAATATTCAATAATATAATTATAGATTTAATTTGGTGGCAGGTGGGAATATTCGGAGTGCCAAAGGACTCAGTAATGAAGAAAACTAGGGCGATTGAGGATGATTGGACTCCAGTTTGGAACCAGGAATTCGAGTTCCCATTGACTGTTCCGAAATTGGCTTTGCTCCGAGTGGAAGTGATGGAGTACGACACTTCCGGAAACAATGACTTTGGTGGTCAAACATGCCTCCCTGTTTCAGAGCTCAAGTCTGGGATTCGAGCTGTTCCCTTGTACGACATAAGAGGAGACAAATATGAATCCGTAAAACTTCTTATGGGCTTCCGATTTGTTTAATAATATAATTTATCCACATAACTAGCTCAAGTCATACATATTGTAGTACCTAATTACGTAGTTTGATCACGAATTAAGATTAATTATGTAGATCTATTTATTATATATATATAGGCACCAATCCAGTAGATATTTTTTTTTTTACCTATGCATAAATATCAATTTAGCTAATGAAAATTTAGCATGTATATTTTTTTATTGTAAAAAGTAAGAGAGAGAAAGAGCATTAATAATGCACGTCTTAGCATGTATATTTTTTTATTGTAAAAAGTAAGAGAGAGAAAGAGCATTAATGATGCACATCTTTTCATGCATTTCATTATAGCCATTGGATCACCATTAGATGGTGATCCAACGGCTAAAAAAAAAATACCTACCTATAAGTAAAGAAAAAAAATACCTATTGGATTGGCAATTATATATATATATATATATATATATATATATGAGTGAGTTTTTAATGAGTATTTTTATTTATACTCCATATGCGTAAGTAAGTTGACTAATTTGGAAATAAACCTACAATAATAAGTCATTTTATTCAATATATTAATTTCTAATTCTTCTTTATTTATTTCATTTTTGAAAATTTAATTTAAAGTTTAATTTTTTAATTATCTTTAATTTAAACCTATATATACTATTGTATTTTCAATATTTTAAAAAAATTCTTTTTTATCGTACGAAAGATAAAATCCAAGGTAGCATAATTTTCATGTTATGAATAAGTTATTTTCTTAAATAACAAAAAATGAATAAAACAATTATATTGAAAGAAAATCTATTTAAAAAGAATTATGTGTCAAACAGCTTAAAATTTGTACATCTTTTGTTGTTATTTTTTTCCCAATGAATAAAATAATTGAAAGTGATTTGGGATTATTAAATTTGTTTTTACTAAATTCATTTTCTTATAAAATAAATAAAATAAAAAAATTGACCACCTCATCAGATTACCCATCTTTTTTGTTTTAAATAACTTTTTATATTTATACACATATTAATTATAATAATTTTTTTAGTAAATCTACTAATATTATTTTAGCTATTAGATTAAAATCTAATAGCTCAAATTAAAACATCTATCCATAGAGTAAAAACAAAAATCTCTCTTGAAACATCACCCTATATATATATATATATATATATCCAAACAAAATTTAAGAATTATAATTAATTAGAGTATATTGTCTAATTTAAGATTAACCGTAACAATTATTTATTCAAATTATTTATAAAAAAAAAAAGGAAATTGGCCGAATTTTTCTTCTTTTTCTTCGAGCTTAATTCTATCAGACATTATATATATGGTGTTAAATGTTGTCTCTCTTATTAAATAATTATAATCATAAAAAATAAGACTATATTAGATCCAGTCTAATTATTATAATAAACTAATAAAAGTGGTGTTAGGTAATACCCATAATTTTTTTTTCCCGTCCCTAGTGCGTGCCTACGTTTACAGCCTGTGATTAATCAGACGGTGGAGGAATGGCCGCAGGTTTCGCCTTATGAACCCATTCATTCTTGTCACGGGGTTGATATAAGTCACTGCATGGTCAACATCCTACTGTCCTAGTTAGCTACCTACTATTTAATCAATTAAAAAATATTACTTCATTTAATCATTAATGTTCAAGGTCATTTAAACAGGAATTTTCTATTGACCTACTAAATTAAACTGGTTTCCTTCAATATGGCAAACAGTTGGATAATGACAAAGACTTACGTCCATCTTTATTTAAAACATAGAAGTTTTTTACCTAGAACCAATCAACAACAGATCTTTACTTGAATAATTTATGCATGCAGGACAGGCTGTTTCCACTGAGATTATGCTCTTCGTGTGCATATCAACGTGGTTAAAGATCCCATAAACAATATTACTAGACGCATATAGGAATAATACTGATGTTGCTTTCTGATCTATATATAATGACAATCAAATCTTCATGCTCCCTAGCTGCTTGCAAGCCAACAAAGTTGGATTAGCTAGCCCAAATGAATACATACGAGTCGTCACCACCATTTATCTCTTTTTGCTTTTGCTTCCACACAAAAATTCAAAAAAGCCTCGCCTCTAGAATCTAGAATTAATCCCGATTATTAAAAAAAAAAAAAACACCATAATTAACATTGAAAAGAATTTATAAATTTAATTGAATCAAAAAAATTTATGAGTTATGACATGATCAACAATAGAAGAAAACTAAAGAAAATGTTTGACCACTAGCAATTACAAAGAGAAAATGCCCTCTCCAAGCTAGATACAACCTCACCAATATGAGGCCTATCTTTCCCTTCAATTTTCACGCAACGCACGGCGGTGTCAGCCAAAACCTCAACCGCCTCCGCCTCCTTCATCCCCTGCGGCGGCCTCACCCTCTTATCCAGCACACCTTCGGCTAGTAGCCTCCGCCGCCGCGCCGCGTAGTCCACAAGGCTGGTTACACCCTCCTCTTCGTCCTTAAACACAGCCCTCTTCCCCGTCAAAAGCTCCAACATCACCACCCCAAGTCCATAAACATCACTCTTAGCCGTCAACACTTTTAGCACATAGTACTCCGGGTCTATGTAACCAACCGTCCCGACCGCCTTGGCCGAAACGACGTCGTACTGGCCCTGAATCATCAGAGTAGAGAGTCCGAAATCGGACACTCTGGCGGTCCAGTCCGAATCCAATAGTATGTTTGAGGACTTGATGTCTCTATGAACCACCGGTGGAACCGCGTAGTTGTGGAGATACTCGATTCCCTTGGCTGATTCCAAAGCGATTTTGATCCTCATTTTCCAGGAACTGATCACCAAAACGCTACCATTTTTCTCGTCGTTTGACCTGTTGTGGAGGTGATGGTGAAGAGAGCCGTTGGACATGTAGTCGTAGACCAAGAGCCTCTCGTCGTTCTCTCGGCAGAATCCCGCCAACGACACCAAGTGCTTGTGGTTAAGCCGCGATAACGAGGCCAGCTCCGAGTCGAAAGCGCTTTCTTTCTCTTGAAACTGTTTTGTAATCATCTTGGTAGTACCACTAGTACTACCGGATTGAGATGATGATGATGTTGAACTATGTCCTCTCTTTATGGCAACTTCTCGACCGTCCGGTAGCTTTCCTTTATAGACAATGCCAAAGCTTCCGCCGCCGATCTTGTTCTCTAACGAGAAACTGTTCGTGGCGGCGGCGAGCTCCGAAACAGAGAAAATTTCTGGCTTTAAAGATCCACATCGTAAGCTCTTCGCCTTTATAATAGAAGGACTTAACTCGTGACTCTTAACATGAGCAGCATTAATATCCATATTAGGATCATTATGATGATCAATAGTACTATTTCTGGGACGTTCCTCGTTAGTAGACCTGGTTTGACCAGAACGAAGAATCCTAGTCCATACAAAATAAACAATGCAGCTGAATCCTACGAAAGAACCAATCAACCCAACTACCAAAAAGGCCAACAAAAGGTTCTTCTCTGCCTTTGACGACGGAGAATCATGATCGGACGGTGATGATGGAGGAGTAAATATCGGCGGTAGCGGCGCGGCAAGTGGAAGTTGTTCGATCTGGCATACTCTGCATATGCTCCCTGATCCGGAGCAGAGCACGTCCGAATTCGGATACGTGCCGCATTTGCTGCAAGAAGATTTAACGCACGCGCCCGGAATGTTCATCCCCATTGGAAGACTATTGTAGTATCCTGAATCAGACCAACAAATCATCGATAAATTACTGGTCGTCAACCCGCAAACTAAAACCGAACCCGAAACGATCAACTCGAACGAGACATTTTTTGCGTCATGGGGTTGGATCAGTCCTCCACCCCAACATGTGACTAGTCCGCTCCTTCTTTTAATACCGCAAGTGAAATTTGATCCCAATGCGAGGCCGGAATATTCATAAGCCGAATTAGTACTAGTTGTGGTTGAATTAGGCACGTTCAATTGGCCCGAATCGTTGTTCCCTTTGCAGACCAAAATCCCAGCCGTGGTCAAACCACAAGCGTGAGACTCTCCCGCAACTAGGCTTGACATGGAGAAACTCTCGAACCCCGCTTGAATCTCAGCCCAAATAACCACTTTTGATCTCGAACCACCCCAACAAATAACTCGGCTGTCGTTTTTCAGAATCCCACAAGCGAATCCACTCCCACATGTGATCGTACGGAACCTCGGCGCTTCCCGAGGTGAAGGAAACAGGTTGTAGTTCGACACTTTTACGTTGTCGTTTCCTAACCCTCCTCCTCCTCTCCAGCACCTGGCTATGCCGGTTTTGACCTCTAGAGCGCAAACCTGAGAGTCGCCAGCGGCTAGATCGGTCAACGCCACGGTGTCACTATGGTAAATACGCTTAGGTTGAAGAGTAGTGCTCCTGGGGTTAGATAAGGCAGCGGTGGTGTCCCAGCAATGGAGGCTGAAGCCGCCGTACCTGAGGCCGCAGAAGAAGCTCCGGCCGCCGGAGATTTCCTGGAAAGAAACATTGGGAAGGACTGAAATAAGGAGTTGGTTCTTGTGGTTGTAACATTGGATGCTCTGAGTTGGTTGGCCGGCTACAATGCCGCAAACTGTGTCGGTTCCATACGCGACCGCGGCGGTCGAGGCCGAGCCGAGGCCGTCGACGACTAGTACTACAAAGGCGGTGGTGATAAAGATGGCAGTGATGATGATAAGGCGAAGTGTCATTTAATTAAGATCAATATGGAGCTCTCTTTCTCTTCTTCGTCGAGAGAAAGAGAGAATATGCATGGAAGTTTTTGGAGAACAAAATGTCAATACGAATGTGAGTGAGAAGAGAGTTATGATGACCAGTTAACAACCGTGGAGTGGAGCGTAGATGATCAAGTCCCGTGAAAACGGTGATATTGATAATATAAATATATATGGGCACTAATTACTAATTATTTTTTTTATTTATTTTGGTTAATGAAAATTTATTGATATTTTTTATTATAAAAATAAAAGAGAAAAATATTATTAATAATATATATTTTTTATATAATTTTTNTATATATATATATATATATATATATATATATATATATATATATATATATATATATATATAAGGTTTTTGTGAAAGTTTATTATTATTCTCCTGGTTGTTTCAATCAGCTGGCACTATAATATGCGCTAAAAAATGTGACCATGTTTAAGGCCATTTAAAATATGAACCGGCTCTTGGACGTGGAAGTAGACATGCTTCTGTTTGTTTAGTAATTAGATATACTTTTTCTTCTTTTTTTTTTTATTATTGACGAAGATGTTTATCATTAGTTTTTGGATTTTCCATTATTTATAATTATACTCCGATTATTTTTTTTTTTGGGGGACAAAAAGGATTCATTTAGATGAGAAATGTCTTATTTTGTTTCCTCTTATATAATTTTGTTGTCTAGACACATTAATTAATAAGACAGTGATAATATACAGCCTACAGGCAATATCACCTCGGAACATTCCTCTTCATGGTATTACTAGTTACCTTTATCGTTGACTTTTGACCCTTAGTCTCGTTACGCATTATGTTGCATGCACGGCATGTCATTGACTTTTATCCATTAATTGCTAAACTTTTGAGTTCACAAATCCGCAAGTCATTAATGATTCCTTTGAAGCAAAATTATCGTGCTGATTTTTTTTTTTTACGAGAAATTGTATTTTTTCGTCCGAATCTTTCGTAAAATTTTGCTACCAAAATTATTTTTATATTGCATTCGTTCTTTATGTATAATTCATTTGTAACTTGACGAAAAATACTGACGTGATAATTTTAGATTATTTTTTTATTAATCTAATCAAAAATTTATACTTAAGTCAGATAAAATATATACTAACAATATTTTTTAAAACTCTTTCCTCTACCTCCCCATTCTCCTCCTTCACCCGTCTCTCTCATTAATTTCAACAATTCCAAGTAAATAGTAGTGGGTGGAGGGAGCTGAGACTTCTTGCACGTGTTGAGTAAAGAGAATCGGTAGCCCTCGCCGATAGCAATGAAGCTGCTGCCGATGATGGACGCGAGAGGGAGTAAGTCGGCGAATGGTGGGGACAAGAGTGGTTTAATGGCAAGGAAGAGCTATGCGAGACATGAGGATATTAATTTGGACATAGAGCGTTTCAAAACAATAATTTTGGCTTTGGATTTCTACGTTTGTTTGTGATTTGATTTCTTCAATTCAATCTTTCTTCGGTTCTTCAATTTGTTTCCTTCAATATTATCTTTTTCTTCTTTTTGGGACTTTTTTATTTTTTATTTTTTTAGATAATACCATTTTTACACCTTATATTTTGGTACTTTATTTAATTTATACTTTTGTTTCAGTTAGATTTAATATTAGTAATAAATTTAATTTAGAACAATAATTTATCAAAATGATTTAATAAATTAATTTATTCTCATATCAGTTTTTACATAATTTATTTTTAATTTTTTAAATGACATCTTAGTAAATTAATTATTCTAAATTGATGCATAAATCTAAAAGTAAATGTTGATAATAACTAAAATACAAAATATAATTTAAATAAAGTGTCAAAAAAACACAATATAAAATTGATAATATCTTTTTTTTTTTTTTTTTTGGTTTGCCTAGCGAAACTCTTGTTGTGTAATGCATGGGATCATTTAACTTGGGATTTGGGTTTTGGGGTTTATAATTTTATAACGAAGGAAATGAGTTGGTTTTTACTTTTCTCATGTTTCACCTTAACTTGGTTTCTGTATTTGCTTTAACTTATTGAACTCTTCATAATCTTCCTTTTTTTTTTTTTTTTTAGGTTGAAATTTCGAACTCTTCATAATCAATTGTTGGTTTGACCGCATAGCACAAAAAGCAGCATTTACTTAGATTACCCATATAACATTGGAGGTTGAGATGAGAGACGGGAAAGAATTTTAACAAAATAAGTGAAGTACATAAACTTTATTTTATTTTGAATTAAGTCTGATATTTTAAATAAATTAATGGATAAAACTGTAAAAAAAAAATTGCCACATAGCATTTTTCGTCGAGTTATACATGAAATTTGACAGAAAGACCAAATTTTTAACAAACAAGATAATGCAATAATTACAACAAAAAATAATTCAATGGAGAAAACTCTACTAAGATAATAATAATTCGGGGGAACATTATAAAATTTGTCCCTTTTTTCCTGAAACTTAATTATAAGTTTTAAACCCAAAAGAAAGTAAAAAACTACGACTTGTTCAAACAAAAAATTAAGTGAACATTTAATATCAGAATTTTTTTTTTCTTTCACATACTAATTAAAGTTACTTCTGTAAAACACACTATAATCCCTAAAAAGTAAGATTAAAAATAGGTACGGTTTACTACAAAAGCAAATCTTTTCTACAATTTTTTTTTTCTCTCTTACTCTATGTCAACTTAATTGTATTTAAGAAATTTAGATGGATGATCAATATTTTAAATTAATTAAATAGATGTCTATTTTTTAAATTTATAGGTAAATGTCTAAGCACTTGGTAGATATATTTATCTACTAATTTCAGTTAATGTACTAATTATATAAATTTTTATATATCAGACATTTTACTATAACATTTGAAAAACAGACATTTACTTAAATTGGGCTCAGAATTTGATCATTTGCCATGAGAAATTTACGCCTAGTACCCAGTTTTTAAAACTTTTTTTCATAAATACTTTCTTTTAATTTTTCTTTCAAAGATACCCATTTTTATGGTCTATATTTTATATGCAAAATATGGGTTGTCCAAATTTATAATGTAAATTTTATCGATGAGGTACACATATTTTATGTGTAAAATATGAACGGTATACATTTTAAAATGTGTGCCAATTTTTAATGTAATTTTTATTCATGAAATATAGACTATAGTATACATTTAATGCATAAATATATATATTTCATGTATAAAACAGGAGTAGTTTATATTTCTCCAAAAAAAAAAGTATAACAACAGATATTTATGAAATAAAAATAAAAATAAGTATTTATGAAAATATGGTTTTAAAAAGGGGTATTTATGAACTTTTTCCTTTTGCTATAAGACCCATTGTATGTTAACATATCACTATTAGAGCAATTATAAAATATAAATTAACTAACCTATGTTAAATGCTAAAACTCTTACCTTATCATGTCAAAATCTAATTGAGTAGATAAAAAATGAGACAAGAAACTAGACAACGATTTATGTCCGAATGACTCGACATGGAAATTCTTTCAGATATAGAAGGACTAAACGAGACAATTATTTGTGTTCTTATGACTCTTATCTTAGAGCTATTTATTAGTTTTATGTTTCTATTATTATGTATAAGCTATTAATTGGATTCTTTCTCTGAGTTTTTAGTTGTTGGGTACAAGAGTTCTTATTTATTTTTGATTCCCTGATACGTAAATTTTTTTCCCCACTTAATTAGTGCCTATTGTTCTAAATATTGTATTAGTAATGTCCTATTATTTTTTCTATAATGTTTAGTATTTCCTACATATGTATGTAGTGTAGAGATAATTGTCTTATTATTTTCTTGAATTCCTAAATAGGGAGTCAGAGAGGAAGCCAAAGAACAAGAAAAATAGTGCTGCTATACTCGAAGTATTGTGGATATGAGCATCATATAATAAATTGTCTAATTTAAAAAAAATCTAAAAGTTCTTATACTTTTAAATATAAATTGCAAAAAACCACGTTACATTCACTTTTTTTGATTATTTTTAATAACAAAAATCAATACAGAGTATTAAATTTTATAAATTTTTAATCTTACAGTATTATTTTATAGAGTTTATCTTAAATTTTATAAATTTTTAATCTTACAATATTATTTTACATAATACAAATTTCAAAGTTTAAATTAAAAAATAACCGATCTTTATGACATTTTGCTTGTTTAATCCTCGACTTCATTTACTCGCTCGCGTCCAGATTTTGTTTGTGCAAATGATGAGTACTAGCAGCATTCAACAACGTTGGGCTCAATAAGCGACTTCCTAGTGTGGACGGCCCAATTTGAAGCCCAGCCCAAAGAGACACCCCTCTACTCTTGCCTCGTTACAAAGGAACATAATTAGACTCGTGCACCATAATTTGTGGGAGAGTATTTATTTTTAGCCTCTTCAAAGAGCAAGGGTAGACAGTTCCTTGCAGATTGCAAACAAGAGAAATTAGAGTAGTGTCTATTTCGTGCACTTGATTTATAAAAATAGTCAAATTTATCTAAAATCATTTATTTGGATATTTATTAGAAGGTAAAAAAAAAACCGACATTTATTTTTAACCATTTTATGAAATCGGCTACACTACTAAAGTCCCCAAATTCTCAAGGAGCTTGGAAAAGTACGTTTCATGACAAGGCCAAAGGCCACGGTCACACCATACTTTACTGATAAAGAAATGAAGAGAAAGAGATGGGAATAATTTGATTTAGGGAAGCTGATATGTATTGGCAAATAATTCAAATTGTAAATACTATAGATTTGGGAGAGATTTACTTCCATGATTAATGCAAACATCTCAGAGTACAAATTTTTTTTAAGAAAAAAAATGGCAAAAGGCGACGCTGGCTAGTTTTCAACCACCAGGTGAGTGGAAGGTTGAATATGTTCACCAAGAATCTCACAAAATTGGGAAATCTATCACTTAGCAAAACCCTTTCTTCTTCTCTCTCTCTCTTCTCTACAAATAGTTATCATTTGGTCCCCACAAAACCATTTTGATATTTTATTTTCAAAATTGACTTATTCTTTATTTCTTTTCAGACTTTATCTCACCGTTCAAGTCCCTTTTAGATGGAGAATGGTGTCACATCATGATCAAAAGCATATCTTATCGTTAAAGTCTCAAATCCCTTTATGGCATTTACAAGAACCATTTGCTTCTAACTTTAATGTCTGCTGAATTACTAGTCACTCTGCTTTTGAGCCAATCTCATCTCACGTGGTGCATAACATAACAGTGCAAGGCAATTACCAATTTGATTTGGCACATCAAATGGCACTAACATTTGGTCAAAAGAAGAATCTAATTAGACTTGACAATTTTAGTTTCCGAGCTAATCTGAAAGACAAAGCCTTTGGAAACTATTGATAAATTTGATGTTTAAATTTGTTCTAAACTAGAAAAATAACACAATTTTATTTTAGTTCTTGATTATTTAAAAAGAGATTAAGTTAGACTCATTTTGGTATCTGAATTCAAAACTATAGGATTAGTTCCAATTTAGTCTGGAGATTTCTGAAATAAATCAGTTTTGGCCCAGGAACTTTAAATATCAATTTTCATCATTGGACTATGTTCTTCGTCTCAATTTTCTTATTTAACTCCTTAGTTTTGGCATTCGAACTAGTGGTTTACGGTTAGTAATCAGAATTTAGAAATATGAAAATTTAAGGAGAAAAACTAGAATTTAAAAAACGTAACTCCTAAGCCAAAACTGACACATTTCAATGTTAGGCTAAATTTGGACTGACCCTAGGGCTCTGGAGCCGAAAGCAAAATTGACCCAAATAATATACATATTTATATGTGTATATTTAGAGTTACAAATGATAATTACCCGTGATTAATTAACGTTAAATATCTATAATTATTAAGTCACACTCTCTGGGTAAGTCTGGCATGGAGCGAAATTGCCATGCCAACAACCATTCTTGAATTGGAAAAGAACATTTTCCAGATATCTTGTTTTCTGGTCTGGTCTGGTCTAAAAGAAGAGGGAACTAGAGCAAGGAAAAAAAGCGCCGTACTAGTTTCCATGAACCACTGTGTGAGAGAAAGCATAACAAATTAAGCAAAAAAAGGCCACTTTACGCAGAAAGTGAGATACATAGGCCTTATATTTTATACTTTTAACTATGTCTTAGTCGGATTCTCTCCATTATTACTAGATATTTTATTGTATTTTTGTAAACGTCAGCTGATGTAAAGTCGTCAAATTTTTTATCCAATTTAATATCCCAAGTTATAACTAGTAATACGAGAATTGCTAAATACTCCGTTTAAACTCTCTAATATTTTCATTCTTCAAGCGTAACTTCTACTATATACTACGAGATTAAAGAGTCTGCTAGTAGATACACGTATAAAAGTATAAAACAACGTATCAAACAATAAGATAGAAAATATATATTAAAAAAAAATACATCTAGAATTGGAGCCCTACTAATATCTAGTAGCATTATTGATTTTGAACATATTTTAAAATCTATAGTGAAGATTTATATACATATTTATTAAATTAAAAGTCATTTACAAAAGTAGATCTTTTCAATTTTTTTTTAAATAGAAAATTTGAGATTACCCTTCATACTCACCATCTAGAAAAAATCTGATGCCAGTCAAAAACAAACTAAAACATAATTAAATTGTTTTAGTCATGGTTGAAAAACCACATATAAGTTCAAAAAATCATATTTGAAGTTAGAAAAAAACTAAACTTGATGACTGTTGGTACAAAATTTTGTCTTGACACTATTGACAAGTGCAAGATTAAGGAATTGATCATCAGTCGTTATTAAAAGTGAAGTCCAAATCATCTCTTTAGGATAAGTCTAAGCCCAAAAGTATAGGACGGCCTTTCTCCTGACTTCGAGACCCGAGGTCAGTAATATGAGAGGGAGTTGCTAGACACCTATGTGGTACTTGCCAAAGGGACTCTTAAACTTAAGTTAATAATTTGGAGTTTTTAATGAGAGAAAGTTTTTGAATGATATCAATTAACGGGAGAGTAAACGAGGAGAGAGAAAATAAAATTTGGACTTTCAGATTCAGCTTCCCTGTTATTGAAGTTGAGAGCCTTAAATGAGTCGTCGCTATTTAATCGGTGAATAATATTAAATTTATTTGTGGTAAATTTCAGTATACCAATTGAATTATAAAATATCACATGTGTTAGTACAAAAAATTTAGTAAATTAATTAGAATATTTAGCTAATGATATTAAATTAATTTATAATAAGTTTTAGTACACTAATTAAATAATAAAAATGTCACATTAGTATAAAAATTTTAGTAAATTAATTGAAATACTTAATATTTTTCATATAAAAAATACATATAACGACTCTTTCAAAAATTTACTAAATGCAAAAATTACATCTACTAGAATCTTTCAAAAATTTAAAAAATACATATACTCATCATTTAACTACAAAAAGAAGAAGGAACATTTATTATAATGAATTGTAAAATAAGGACACGCATTTTAATTTTCCAATTATTTTTTTGTCCTCGTTTGAATTGAATAACTATATATGTCCTTAACGATCAGTTAGACTGCCCTCCCTACTTAGTTGCCAATATCATAACGAGACTAAAAAATTGCACCAATGTAATAAATATTCAACACATAGGCATTCAAATTATTAAAAGAATAAAGTGAAAATCAAACTTATCCCACGCGCGCGTGTGGACTCTCCTAATATCTGGTGGCTTCAGATTAGACGAGGGACAGTGTTATATATAATGTTTGGGTGCAGTGCAGGCATGCACGGAGGCACATTGGGGTCCACTGCATTTTTTTCTAAACAAAACAAAAAAAACATAAATGTTATTTTTAAAATATAATTTATCCCTCGCATTAAAATAAGAAAAACTTGTAACTAAACTTATAAGCTCCTAGTAAAAATGTTATTAGCCCTAAAAATTTATAACCAATAACTACATATTAGTTTAGTTTAGAGATTTTTTGTTTTTTTAATGAATTTGATTGAATTTAGTTGAGTGAAATAGAAAAAAAGACTAAAGTGGCTCAAATTATGATAGACTATCTTTACATCAAGGTTGAAGTTTAATATAATAAAATTTAATAAGCAAAACAAAAAGAAAAAAAAAAAGCTATAGCTATACTCTCCCCTACTAAAATTGTAACCTTTCAGCTTCTCCACTAATTAAACACAATCAACCTCACAGTGAATAGTTATTTAGGTTGAAAAGTATTAATAATCTTGCAAAGAAAATGGTTAATAAATTTAGGATATTAGCATTAGTTTTATTACTTCTATTGGTATCGTGGAGAATGTAATTTCTTTTATGAATCTCATTAAAAATTGATTACAAAATCCAATATGTAAAATCTCATTTTTATCGAGAACAAAAGGGTCTTTTGACCAAATTTAAAAAAAAATAGATATTTTTTTTCACTCTCTCTCTCCCCTCCGATCTCACTCACTTGTCTCTCTCATTCTCTCTCACTCTCTCCGATCACACAATCTCTCCCTCGCTCATTCTGTCTTTCTCACTCATTCTCTCTCGTTAGTTCTCTCCTTGTGTCTCATTCCCTCTCGCTCGTTCTTTCTGCTATCTCTTCCTCGTTGAGCCGCCGAAAGATCGAGCCCAGCCGAGACACACTGCCGGCCATCGTCGCTCCCCACCAATGACCGGCGGAGCTTCCCCACGCCGCCAGTTGCCATGCCGCCTGCCCACAGCCACCGTCGAGCCTCACTTCGTCGAGAAATGTTGTTTTGGGCCACAGAGGACTTTGAATTTTTGGCATCATTTCGGGACATTTCAGGTAATGTTCTTGGGCTCGTTGGGTTATATCATCGAGAGGAATCTAAATATATATATTATACGATCGTATTTTGCCCGGGTTAAAAGTTGCCATTTCTGTGTATTTTTGAGCTCGGGTTCGACTTTTGATCTGACCATTAGATTTTGTTTTTGATGTCATTTTTGGAATGTACTCAGAAAATAGTGAAGTTTGATATATATATATATTGATTATATTTGGTGATCGACACGAAAGACCATATCTAACGGCTTAGATTTTGTCTCATTTTATGTGACACCGGTTCGGTGTCAGCCCGAACCTAAACTGGTCGAATCATATGTCTAATCTAGCTATTTTGGATACTAGGAGTTTGGCAAAGAGGTTTGTTTATAGATTCAAAACTCTGTTGAGGAGTTGATTTTTCACAAGTGAGTGATAGAGGGCTTGGAATTGGTTCCTAACCCTCTGAGCGATCGTTCAATGGCACCTTGAGGATCCATTGGCGTGATATCACTATTCTAGTGAGGTAAGGGGTTCAATTACCAAGTGTTATATTTGATTTAAAATGTGCATTATGATCTATTTCTTGGAAAGATCAATTTTCATGGAATTCAATGGTTTGATTGAATATTTGATAAATTTGTGAACTGTTGAGATATATTGGATTGTTTTGGGATTAGTTGTTATGATTTTTATGCAGGTTTAAAATTTTAGTTTTGGGAAAATACAGCCGTTATGCTGCCCGATTTTCTGTAAATCCCAGAATAATTCCAAATGAGTATTAAAGCATGATTTCTTAAAATACCTAATGTATGATTATTACACAATCTATGACATGTTGTACTTACCATAGGATCACGTACTTGAGTTCCATTTTAGTATCATGGTATTTAGATTGCTGGTGAGTTCTTGTAGCGCTAGGTGAAGGACCTAGGCACCTACGCAGGATTTAATAACATACCTCCGGGTAGTGTCAGGATGCTAGGTATCTCTATTACAAAAGTATTACAGGACCGTGATGGGAGGTTGAGAGCTCATGTATGTACTTGTACTTGATTGATTTATGATATGTACAATAATGAACATGATTACTTATGATTTTGATTTCTTTACAAACTTATTTTATAAATGGATTTTGGAAAGATGCTAACCATACAGGTTTAAAAAGTTGCATTCATATCAAAAAAGATAATTGGAATTCCTACTGAGTATGTAAATGCTCACCCCCCTTTCTTTCCCTTCTCAGGTGATTTACAGTGCGAGTTAGACAACTCCGGGGTGGAGTAATCTAAGAAGAAGTTTATCCTAATTTTGTGGTTTATAATTACTTAAATACTCACCTTGGATTTGTAATAATATTTAAGGCTCATACTTTGGATTTAACCTGTATTATCTATGATGTCCAATGGTGATGACGATATGATGCATATTTATGTTTCATAATTATTATTAATAGTTTATGTCTAGTGATAATCACAAACTGTGAGAATTTATAATTTAAACTATTTTTGTAAACTAGTTGTCATCTTTTTTTTTTTTAGAATTGCAGTCTCATTTATTTTCTAAAAGAATTTATGAATTTCTACTTGTGAAATTCCTTTTCTGCTACTGGCCCGGGGTTTGGATCGTGACAGAAAGATTTTGGTATCAGAGTAGAGGTTTAATTACCTCAGATGTGATACCATTAGACTAGATTATGACTTCTTTTTCAAAAGTAATTGCATTACTATCTCGCTAACACTTTGGCATATGAATACAGAACTATAATGCCTCCGAGGAGAAGAATACCGAGGCAAGAGCCTAGGGCTGAAACATCTCCACCACAATAGCAAGCCCCTGACCCTCTGGCCAACTTATATAACGCTTTATGAGCATTATCGGGTCTGAGGACAGAACGAAACCCTGAGGCCCATCAGACTAGTTTCTTCAAGGACTTCATGAAACTTAATCTACCATCATTCGATAGGAGACCTGATCCCACCTCAGCTGAGAGATAGCTTAGAGATGTCAAGAGGACCTTCACAACTATTGGAATGCCAACAGAGTTCCAAGTAATATTTGCCACTTATAAGCTGACTGATGGAGCTATTAATTGGTGGGAGATAGTTAAGTTGACCTAGGACGTGATTGACATGACTTGAGAAGCCTTTGAGAGATTATTCAGGAGTCATTATGCTAACGCTAGTCATAGAGCTGCTATGATTAGAGAGTATGAACGGCTCAAGCAGGGTGACATGACAATGAATGCGTATTATGTGAGGTTTATGGAGTTGGTACAATATGCTTATATACCCGAGATGGATCCTATCCTTCAGATTGTCAAGTTCATGGAGGCTTTGAGACTAGCCATCTTAGAGAAGATTGTGGCCCAATCCTTCAGCAATCTGATTAACTTAGTTGCTACAATCCAAAAAGCTGAGGCTTTTCTTTATGATCAATGAGCAATGAGAGATCGTTCAAGAAACAAGGGAAATGAGAGGAAAATAAACAAGAAGAGATAAGGGCAATGGCAAGAGCAAAACTCTCAGAATAGTGGGAGTAGTAACAGTAGTGACTCTTCAAGGAAAGGTCGCTATAGACCTTATGGCTGCTTTAATTGTGGACAGCAAGGCCACCAGAAGAAAGCGTGCCCCTACCGTCAACAGAGATCTCCATTGTCTCAAGGAGGATTATAGGAAAGTCAGAGTGCCTCAGTTCTTTTTTAGGGCAGTCAGATGAAGCCAGTGCAGTCTTATACCTAGTCTCAGGTATTCACTTCCACTCTTTATCAGCAGCCTTATGGTTCTCAGTACCAGCATCAGTATAGGCTACAAGGTTCAGGCTACAACCAAGACTATACTTAGAATTTTCAAACTCTAAAAATTTTTGAAAACCAAGGAGGGCGTGGATATGCCAGTACTAGTCCAGGAACTAGTAGCAGTCACCCTGATCAAGGAAATGGAAACAAAGGAAAAGGAAAAGCTTCTGGTCAAGCCTATGTGGTTGGAGAGGTAGATAAGACTCAGGACCACACTGACAGAGGTGTTGTTGATGGTATGATTCTTATTTCTCATTCTTGGGCTCATGTCTTATTTGATGCCAGTGCTTCTCATTCTTTCATCTCCATATTGTTTGCTCAAATATTGGGATTGGAATGTTCTATGTTTGACCATGTATTGACCTTGAGAACACCTATGGGTGGAGTTACTGATGTTTCTACTATCTGTCATTATTGTCTTATTGTGATTGATGGTAGGAAGCTACTAGCAGATTTAGTTGTATTACCTTTGCAACAATTTGATGTGATTCTCAGTATAGATTGGCTATCCAAGTACCGAGCGACTGTTGACTATTTCAACAAGAGAGTGACCCTCTTTCTAAAGGATGGGCATCCTGTTGTTTACCAAGCTCACTTGAATCCTTTGAAACCGAGTCCTATTCTGAAAGTATGCATAAGTGGAAGAAAGAAGCTAGAGTGTTGTGGGAATTTATTTGCCATCGATGGTGAGATGAGAGCAGCCGATCAGTACCTTTAGATATCAGTGGTTAGCAAGTTTCCAGATGTTTTTCCCGAGAAATTACTAGGGCTACTACCTGATAGGGAGATCGAATTTTGCATTGATTTGAAACCTGGGGCTCAACCAGTTTCTATTCCAGCCTATCGCATGGCTTTAGCAGAAATGACTAAGTTGAAAAGTCAGCTAGATGATCTTTTATCAAAGGGATTCATTAAGAGTAGTATCTCTCCATGGGGTACTCCTGTTCTGTTTGCCAGGAAAGCTGATGGAACGTTTTGACTCTGTGTGGATTATAGAAAACTGAATCAGCTAACAGTAAAGAACAAATATCCCTTGTCAAGAATTGATGAATTGTTTGATCAACTGGGTGGATCAAGATTCTTTTCTAAGATGGATCTTCTATCTAGTTATCATCAGTTAAAGATCAGGGAAGAAGACATACCGAAAACTGTATTTAGGACTCGTTATGGTCACTTTGAGTTCCTAGTTATGCCATTTGGTCTGATAATACTCTAGCAGCATTCATGGACCTTATGAACAGAATTTTCAGACCTTATTTAGATCGGTTTGTGGTTATCTTCATCGATTGTATCTTATTCTATTCTGAAACTCAAGAAAAACATGCTAAGCACTTGAGAATTATGCTTCAGACCTTGAGAGATCATCAATTTTATGCCAGAGATTCAAGTGTGACTTCTGGATGACGGAAGTGAAATTCTTAGGACATGTTATATCTCATTAAGGAATTTCTGTTGACTCTTCCAAGGTAGATTCTGTTCTAGGATGGGAAAGACCAAAGAATGTATCTGAGATAAGAAGTTTTCTTGGTCTAGCGGGTTATTACCGCCGCTTTATTGAGAATTTCTCAAGAATTACAATGCCTTTGACAAAGTTAACGAGGAAGAATGTCAAGTTTGTATGGGATAATGATTGTGAAGTAGCTTTTATGGAATTGAAGAAGAGATTAACAACTGCACCTACTCTTACTGTTCCTAATAGTAATTAGCCTTATGTGGTATATACCGATACTTCTGGTTCAGGACTGGGATGTGTCTTAATGCAGAACGGCAAGGTAGTAGCTTATGCTTTCTATCAGTTAAAGCCACATGAGAAGAACTACCCCACTCATGATATAGAGTTAGCAGTTGTGATCTTTGCTCTTAAGATATAGAGATGCTATTTGTATAGTGTGAAGTTTGAGATTTATTCTGACCATAAGAGTTTGAAGTATCTATTCACTCAACAAGACCTGAACTTAAGACAAAAAAGATGGGTTGAGTATATGGATGACTATGACTTCGAACTTCAGTATCATCCTGGAAAGGCTAATGTTGTAGCTGATGCTTTGAATAGAAAGTCTCACAACGTGTTTGCTTTGTTGATACTAGAAGATTGGAAGAATTCGGTTACCATTGGTGACTACAACTTAGAGTATAACAAAAATGAGATGACTGCTAGTATCAGCAATATTGTAGCTACACCATCACTTCTCTAAATAGCACAACAAAGTCAATAGCAAGATCAAGAATTGAGAGCGGTCTGGAACCAACTTTAGAATGGTGAGCAGTTGGATAGTTAGAGTACCAATAAAGAAAGGTTTGTGCTTTTCAATGTAAGGCTAGCTATAGCCAATGACACTTATCTTAGAGAAACTATTTTGACTGAGATTCACAAGTCTAAGTTCGTAGTACATCCTGGTAGTACTAAGATATACCATTATCTAAAGAGGCAGTACTAGTGGAAAGACATGAAACGAAGGGTAGCTACTTTTATAGCTAAGTGTATGACTTGTCACAAGTCAAAGCAGAACACCATAGGCTAGTTGGACTACTTTAGCCTTTACCTACTCCAGAATAGAAGTGAGATAAAATCACCATGGATTTTGTAACAGGCCTACCAAAGACTCAAAGAAAGAATGATGTTATTTGGGTGATAGTTGATCGGAAGACAAAAACTGCACACTTCATACCGATCAGGATTGACTTTTCACTCTCCCGACTTAGTCTTCTTTATGTGGATAATATTGTTCACTTACATGGGGTACCATCAAACATAGTTTCTGACAAAGATCCAAGATTTACATCAAAGTTCTGGAGAAATTTGTAGAGAGCTTTAGGAACAGAATTGAATCTTAGTACAGCTCGCCATCCTCAGACAGATGGCCAATCTGAGAGGACTATACAGATCCTAGAAGATATACTTCGTTCATGTATACTAGATTTTGGCGGAAGCTGGGATGATCACATATCATTGGTGGAGTTTTTTTACAACAACAGCTACTAAACTCGTCTTGGTATAGCTCCATATGAAGTGTTATATGGGAGACCTTGCAGATCACACTTGTGTTAGGCTGATGCAGAGGAGGGTGTTACTCTTGGGCCTTAGCTAGTATAAGAGACTACCGAGAAGATTAACAAGATCAGAGAGAGACTCAAGGTTATTCAAAGTCACCAGAAAAGCTATGCGTACATCTCAAGATGCGAGGTAGAGTTTGACATTGGTGACAGGGTATTCTTGAAAGTTACACCAACGCGTAGAGTCATAAGATTTAGAGTTAAAAGGAAGTTAGCTCCAAGGTATATTGGGCCATTTGAAATTTCTGAAAGAATTAGGCCTGTTGCTTATCGTTTAGATCTACTATCGCAGTTAGGTCGAGTACACAATGTATTCCATGTTTTAATGCTCATGAAGTACATACCTGACCCGCTTCACGTTGTCCAATATATAAAAGTATCTATCTAAGAGAATGTGACTAATAAGGAGCAACCAATTCGAATACTGGGGAGAAAGCTCAAGGTGCTTTGTAATAGAGAGATACTGTTTGTCAAGGTTCTTTAGGAATACCACCAAGAAGAAGAAGCAATTTGGGAACTTGAGACCAAGATGTATGAAAAGTATCCTCATTTGTTCAATTTTCAACCTGAGGTTGTACTTTGATTTATATCTTGTACTTTAAATTTCAGGACGAAATTCTTGTAAGGAAGGGAGAATGTAAAATCTCATTTTTATCGAGGGCAAAAGGATCTTTTGACCAAAAGTTAAAAAAAAAAAAAAAAGAAAGAAAAACAGATATTTTTTTCCACTCTCTCTCTCCCCTCCGATCTCACTCTCTTGTCTCTCTCATTCTCTCTTGCTCTCTTCGAACACACACACACTCTCTCTTGCCCGTTCCCTCTTTCTCGCTCATTCTCTCTGCTCGTTCTCTCTTTCTCGCTCGTTCTGTCAGCTCTCTCTTCCTCGTCGAGCCGCCAAAAGACCGATCCCAGCCGAGACACACCGCCGGCCATTGTCGCGCCCCACCAATGACCACCGGAGATTCCCTACACTGTCAGTTGCCGTGTCGCATGCCCACAGCCACTGCCGAGAAATGCCGTTTTGGGCCGCGGAGGACTTTGAATTTTCAGCGTCGTTTCGGACCGTTTCAGGTCGTGTTCTTGGGCTCGTTGGGTTCGTATCGTTGAAAGGAACCTAAAGGCATATATTACACGATCCCATTTTGCTCGGACTAAAAGTTGTCATTTTTGCGTATTTTTGAGCTCGGGTTCGACTTTTAATCCGACTGTTAGATTTGTTTTTGATGTCATTTTTTGGATGTACTCGGAAAATGGTGATGTTTGATATATATATATATATATTGACTATATTTGGTGATCGGCACGAAAAATCATATCTAACATCTTAGATTTTGTCTCGTTTTACGTGACACCAATCCGGTGTCGGCTTGGACCTGAACTAGTCGAATCATATGTCTAATCTAGCTATTTTGGGTGCTAGGAGTTCGGTAAAGATGTTTGTTTGTCGATTCAAAACTCTATTGAGGAGTTGATTTTTCACAAGTGAGCGATCGAGAGTTTAGAATTGGTTCCTGACCCTCCGAGTGATCGTTTAACGGCACCTCGAGGACCCATTGGCGTAATATCACTATTCTAGTGAGGTAGGGGTTCAATTACTAACTTTTATACTTATTTTGATTTAAAATATGCATTATGACCTATTTCTTGGAAATGTCGATTTTCATAGAATTCAATAGTTTGATTGGATATTTGATAAATTTGTGAATTGTTGAGATATATGGGATTGGTTGTTTTGATTTTTATGCAAGTTTGAAATTTTGATTTTGGAAAAATATAGCCGTTATGCTGCCGAATTTTTTGTAAATCCCAGAATAATACCAAATGAGTATTAAAGCATGATTTCTTAAAATACTTGATGCATGGTTATTACACACTCTATGACATGTTGTACCTATCATAGGATCACGTACTTGAATTCTATTTTAGTATCATGGTATTTAGATCGTTGGCGAGTTACTGCAGCACTAGGTGAGAGACCTAGACCCATGCGCAGGATTTACTAACACACCTCCGGATAGTGTCAGCATACTGGGTACTTCTGTTACAGAGATATTACAGGACCGTAATGGGAGGATGAGAGCTCATGTATATACTTTTACTTGGTTGATTTATGATATGTACAATAATGAACATGATTACTTATGATTTTAATTTCTTTGCTTTTATAAATGGATTTTGGAAAGGTACTAACCATACAGATTTGAAAAGTTGCATTCATATCAAAAAACGTAATTGGAATTCTTATTGAGCATGTGAATGCTTACCCCCCTTTCTTTCCCTTCTCAAGTGATTTACAGTGCGATTTGGGCAACTCTGGGGTGGAGTAATCCAAGAAGAAGTTTATCCTAATTTTGTGGTTGGTAATTACTTAGATACTTACCTTAGATTTGTAATAATATTTTAGACTCATACTTTGGATTTAGCCTAATCTATGATGCCCACTGGTGATAACGAAGTGATGCATATTTATGTTTTATTAATTATTATTAATTAGAATTGCAGTCTCATTTATTTTTTAAAATAAAGTATGAAATTCTACTTGTGAAATTCTTTTTCAGTCACTGACTCGGAATTTGGGTCGTGACACAATATGTAAGCAAAGAAAGCCTTTAGTGAATGAAAGACGTTTTTTTGTGTATAGTGATAAAGATATTTTTAATAGCTTGATAACTTCGTTACCATGCAAATTTTTCTTACCATAAAACCCGTCAGAGACGGAGACCCTTCTATTATTTTTGAAATTTTTGTTGTGTAAACTCCTCTCTTGGGTGCAGGGCTAGGCAGGGAGTTGGGATGACAAACACTTGGCGTTGCTTTAGAGTTTTATTATGTAGGCAAGTTGGTCGACGAAAGTCCAAAACAAGGTGTCACAAGCGATGAGCTTTTTTGTGTGGGGGCAAAACCCTAATAAATAATAGTAATGCTATGACTTCCTTGGCTACTGGGAAAAGGGCAAGAGCAACAGAAAGGGATATGAAGATATTGGCCCAAGGATACATNAGAGAGAGAGAGAGAGAGAGAGAGAGAGAGAGAGAGATGTGTCAAAAAATGGACATATACTGGACTTGAGTGTTATGTTCACATAATGGCTTTTTCCCATAATAAAGCATGTTTTGTTTCTTTGGCTGGGTATATGTTCTCAATTAAGCTGAAGTTCTATGTGGACCAAAGAATGTGAGGACCACACTGGTGTTAGCATATTTACGCAGTTGTTAAATGAGACTTGCACCCAAAAAAAAAAAAAAAAAGGAAGACTTAAAGTTGTCCATTCAATTTTTCGTTTGAACAATTTGTATTGATCAAATTCTATTTCTGACACTTTTATGTTGTTATCTAATTATGTCATACTATATCTTTTTTATATATTAAGAATTTTAAATATCTATAATTCCCTCAATCATACGTCTAATATATAATTTTTTTTATAATAATATTATTAATGCTTGTGAATGTCAAACCGAAAGCCTTTTCTTTTTTTTTTTTTTTTTAAAAAAAAAATGATAAGCCACTCCTAAGCCGGCTAGACTAGATTTTGTTCAAAGGAAATCCCTCGTGTAGACGGCTAATATTTATTGATAAATAAAGGGTCTTTTTTATGATGTGACACTTTGGAAGCATGTGAAACTCTCATGACGTGTACAGACGCGGTGTATTTGTTTCTCATATGTTTTTAGGAGAATATGCTAAATTTGTTATTATATTAAAATCTAAAACTGTTAGGACGTAACCTAAATATGTACCGATATAATTTGTTGTGGTATTAAAATGTGAAACTACAAAGTTGATTTTATATGTCAAGTAATAAGATCTAGAGAGTGCAACAATTAGTGTATTAGAATTCCTCTATTTTCTATGTTAAAGGTTAAGATTTTTTTTTGAATCACACGTTGAAAAATTATATTTCCAATTAATTTATAGGCCGCATATTTAATAATTACATTGAGTTATACTATTTCTAAGTGGACTCTAATTAAGTGGTTTAATAAAGATGAATAAGAATATCTATTAGGTATAAACCAATAATGTGGATACATAGTTAGAGTCGATGGATATCCTAACTAAGCAATACATATAGTTTATTTTTAGTGTTATGGTCTTCATGCTAAAATAATTCACTTATGCTCTTCTTTGTAAGCTATCATCACTTATAAAGATATCCATTGGGTGAACATATAGCTTTTGGCAGTAGAAGATACAAACCTTCAAGCTCATCCTAAAGCTATTTTGCTTCAGTTTTCGTGGTTGTTACTGATTCCTCATCCAAAATCATCATAAACGTAGGTAACCTCAACAATCTTATAACCTAATTATTTAGCATGAATGATTTAGGATTTTATTGGATTTTAATTTCAATGCTATTAATATCTAAAAACTGCTATCAGAGTGAGATTTCATATTAAATTGTTAAGTTAATCATACATATCTCTAATTTGAATAACATATGCTTATTTGGTTTTCTAGGTTTTAGATTATACATGTGTGATTTGAAAATTTTCATGATTTATTAAATAATTTGATACTTTGAGGGTTAAATTCTAAGTCTTGAGTCATTAGATATGAATATTAGGGCTAAAGATCGCTGAATTAAGGTGTTTGGAGTCAATTGCTCGATTTTCAATTCAGCAAATTTTTGGCAGAATCATGACATAGTGTCATGGTGCCAGTCTTCTGGCACCACATCGCTGAGTCTCGGGTAGTTTCATAGCCTAAAGTTAAATTTGGTAAAATTGAGTTGTTTATGACTCAATTCAAGGGGATCCAACCCGAAGCTTGACTAATTAAGTTTATATACCTTAACTCAATTTAAGAACGACCTATACTTTTATATGCTGAAAACTATATTCGGTTTTAAGAGTTGATAAATGTATAAACTCAAACGACTTAAGTTTGTTCTTTGGAAAATCTTGATTAATTAGGCTTTTTGGTTAATTTTCTCTACACAAATTGTCTTATGTGCTAAAATAAATACGATAAAATAATATTTTGCCAAAGTAGCCTCTATTGTATAGTCTTAATTATTTTAATATATAAAGATGTTGTGAGTTTGTTGTTAATAATTACCAGCCTAAAGGAAGGTGGTAATTTAGCCGAAAAGCAAGCACACTTGTGATAATGAATATTTGATGATTGTTTAGTTTTCCATATGGGCAATAAATTGGACCAAAAAAAGGTTTATCATTTGATAGAATTTATTGTCAGTATTTGATTATTGCACTAGAGAGTATCACCTACAAATTAATAATTCGGCTCAAAAGAACGCTTATTAATATTGTGCTGGATATCTTGTGATGGTAGTCCACTATTATGTGTTTATCTATTAATGTCATGATTGCATATTTTTTGTTAAATTGTATACTTATTTGTGACATTTAGTTATGAGCATATTTAATTAACTATTCCATTTTATTCTCTATTCAGTTTCTGCTGTAAATATTTTAGTCAATCTAGTGCTATATATATGCTTACTGAATCAAACCTTAAAGCCTAGAAAGAGAATGTTATGATTATGCCGGGTTGTACAGATCTTAACATGGCACTAAGAAAGGATCAACCCGCTACTCATATGGAAGAAAGTTCTTTTGATTAAAAAAAAAAAGAGTTTTGAGCAATAGGAGAATTTGTTGGTTATAATTTACAAAAAATGTGACAAAATCAAAGATGGGCAGAAGCATAGAAAAAAAAAATTTTCCGAATTATAGTTTTTCATAAAAACTTTCGGGATCTTTGTTATGATCTAAGTACATACAATAGATTGTATACTTCAACCAATAAGTCTTCCTTCCTATGCATCAAGCTTAAAATTGTAGAAGTATGTAGATATCTTGATCTTGATCAACTCTAAAGTGAGAATACAAGGACTCTAATAGCCTTTAATGGTAGCTTTAAGAATTTCTCTCTCATTTTTCTCTCAATTTTCTGTGTTGCTACCAAACTAATATTTCAATCAAACTAAATTACACACAGAGAAGGGGAGCGGGGAAGGGGGGAGAGGAGCCTTTTACCTTAGGAAAATTTCAATCATAGAGGCCATAGGCTGGCCGAATTTCACTACTATTTTAGTAGAGTGGTGGACTCAAAATGCTTACCTTTTAGTTCGACATTTTTCTTCTTTTTTATGTAATTACTCAGAAAACTGTTCTAGCCTAATTGATCTCATGCAGCTTAAGATGTTAATGTAAGTTAGGAATATAAATTGACCTATTTAATTTAAGCTCTAATAGATAATCCCCTCAGTTATAATTAACTTTTAATACAAGTGAGCTCATACTATTAGTTATACACTTATTCCACTAAAGGTCAAAATTATATTCTTGAATTAAATAAATATCACAATATACTTTATAATTAAAATTATATTCATTAAATAGCTAACATATGTATGTATATCTCCATATGAATACGAATAATTGGAGCTAGGTAAAATTACCATTTTGCTCATTCAATTATATCTTTCAATTCCTTGATACAATACTATATCTAATAGATGACCAAACTTACAAAAAGTCTTTAATTAATAAAATATCTAATTTTATTAATTACTTAGGTGAGATTTAAATCATCCAAGCTCTTATAGTTCCTCTAAACAATATTCACTTTTCTATATAGTAGAGCTATAGATTCCATATCTATAAACATATGTTCCCAATATCCATAATAATGTATTATAAAAATGTCAGGATAAAAATCGTCAATTTCTTAATCTGTACCTTTTAACATCTCAAATAATACAAGTTATAGACACGGGTTCATCACTTATTTTAAAATTAAAAAAAACATGCGTTAATTATCAAATTTATGAGGATATATTCTCGACAACGATACTTATTACAAGAACATATTTCATATAATTTATATTTAATGTTTATACACTTTTTGTATATGGTTATACTAATATAGATTAAAACATATTATAAATGCACAAAATCTTGCAACATAATCTAAGAGAACTGTCCAACTTTTCTTATAAGTTGTGAATAATCTTCTTTGATTTAATTAGAGAAAATATAACTTTATTAAAGTATTTCTCTAATGAATAAATCATGAAAACTTTTGACATTTACTATTGTACCAATAATCAAAATATTATCACAAATACTATGCGTAAAATATTTTTTATTAAATATCCAAAATATTTAATAAATATATATAAATAATAAACATTTTTTGGGCATAATCCTATTCAATACAATTAATGCCTGATAGATGGGATTGTAACTTTGGGGATATTAAAAAATAATATTGTAATTTCATGGTTGTACTTCAGTTTTACATTATAATTATATTTGGTACATATGTTGTCTAAGTAGAAGATTGTTAGGAAATTATATTTCTAATTAATTTATAGATTGCATATTTAGTAATTATATTGGGTCATATTATTTCTAAATAGACCCTAATTGAGTGGTTTAATAAAAATGAATCAGAATATCCAATGAGTATGGACTAACAATGTGAATACCTAGTTAATCTACTCAATTAGGGCTGATGGATTCCCTAATTGAGTAGTACATATAATTTATCTTTAGAATTATAGTCTCCAAGCCTAAATAATTCACGTATGTTCTTATTTATTAGCCACTATCATTTATAGAGATATCCATTGAGTGAACCTATCTGAGTAGTACATATAATTTATCTTTAGAATTATAGTCTCCAAGCCTAAATAATTCACGTATGTTTTTATTTATTAGCCACTATCATTTATAGAGATATCCATTGAGGGAACCTACAGTTTTTGACAGTGAAAGATACTAACCCTCAAGCTCATCCTAAAACTATTTTGCTTCTACCTTCATGACTGTTACCAAGTCCTCGTCCGGAAATCATCATGGACACAAGTAAACTCAATAATCTCATAATCTAGTTGTTTAGCATGAATGATCTAAGATTGTATTGAGTTTTAATTTCAATCATATCAACATCTAATATCACAATTATAGTCATCTTTTTTTTCTTGCTTTAAAATTCATTTTAAAATAACTCATGTATCATCGTAGATGCATGTAATATCGACAATCTCATAACCTAATTATTTAACATGAGTGATCCTAATTATTTAACATGAGTGATCTAAAGTTGTAGTAGGTTTTAATTTCAATCATATTAATATCTAACATCACAATTGTAGTTTTTTTTTTTTCCTTCACTTTTAAATTCATTCTAAAGTGACCCATGTAGTGATTCAAATTACTAATCATTTGTTTAAACAATTTTACCATGTTTATTTTGTAACATGCAGAGAGAAAACTGGTCCCTAGAAAGTTACATATCATATGGTAAAGATACAGCATGGACCACCTGATAAGTGATAAGAAGCAAATTTTCCAGGCAAAAAAGGATAAGAAAGCAAATTTTATATCTAAGTATTGTGCATGGAGCTAGCAGACAGTATAACAAGTAAAATTTAAGTAGCATATGGTTAGAGTCAAATACACAAATTAACGTGCTGAGAAGGATAGTTATCAGATTTTATTGTGGACGTAACCGATTTAAAATAAAATAAAATAAAAAAGTAAAAGCATATGGATATTAAAAGGTGATGTTTTCAAATTCTACCTGTAAGAATTTATTCGAAAAAAAGAAAACAATCCAGTTTATATCACTTCCTTTGCATATTATTCTATTGAAATGCCAAATGGGACAATTTAGTGGTAACAACGGTTGTCTTTTCTATCTGTCCCTTTCTTAAAAAATACACCGGGATAAATGGAAAATGTACAATTTTCTTTTCATTTTTTATTTAATTTTAAGGTTCGGATTCTTGAGAAAGGTTAGTCCTTCGAGGTAAATATAGTAAAAAAGATTAAAGAAAAAAAAAACTCATATATGGGTTAAACTAATTTAGAATTTTCTTTACATAATAATGAAAAAAAGAGTCATAAAGGAAAATTTTACAATTTTCAAAAATATTTAAAGCATTAAAGAATTCCATCTAAAAAAATTTGGAAAGACTTTGTTTTTTTTTTCTTTTCAATTTTTGGCAAGGGTGACAAGCTTGCATTTCGTGTTATGTGAAGTAAACTAAACTGAGTAATTAGAAGAACATACAAATCTTGCACCAAAAATTTATACAAGATAATATAACATATATTTTAATTATTTTTTATTTTATGATGAGATTACATAATTTAAAATTATATTGGCTAAAAATCAAATAATATCACATTATTAATGTAAATTTTTATTCAAAATTTTGGTATTTCAATATTTATTCAATTAAATTATGTCAATTTTGAGTCAACTTATGTATCACTCGATTGAGGAAAATGTCACTATGCATCATTGCACCTATAAATAATATAGTTATTAGTTTATCTAATTTTTCTAAAATTAAGTTTTACTTTGTTAATATAAATTACTCATTAATTTTATATTTTTATTTTACTTAGATTTTTTTAAAAAAATAGTTTTTATAAAGTAATTATTTACACATTTTAATAAATATTAATTGTATCAATTCAAATTAATTTAGTGTCAAATATAAATTTAACATATATATATATTTCTTGTATTGTGGCCCAAATGTTCACTCCAAATTTTTAACCGTAAGAGCATTAGTAAAAAAAGGTCAAATGAATAACCTTTCTCGCTTCATATATCTTTTCCTTTTTTTTTTGGCTGGAAAATATATCTTTTCCTTTTGAGACGGGGAGAGACGAGAAGCCAAATGGACATGACCCCTCGAATGCCATTCGGTTCTGATGCGTTGGACTAATCCTTATCATGCAAAAAGGAAATGATCAGGGGTGTATAAGCCCCATGGATTTGCCACGTGTACTTTTTTTAGTGTGGTTGAACCCATAAGTAGTCAAATGGGTTACCCGGCCGCCAATGGAGTGGTCCAATATCCAATACCCAATGAGTCATCACTTTGTCAATCAAAGTGTCAAGTGGGTTTTTTTGGAATTGACATTTCGGGGTTTACACTTCTCAAGCCAAATTTTTAATCATATCTTTATGTTGATTTGTCCTCGGAAAATAAGGGAAAACAAATTTGTCCATTTTTACACCTATGTGGCAGTTGGAGTTCAAGTCTATCCATATAAAGAAAAACAATTCCCGAAGGAACCAAAATATATATATATATATATATAGGCACCAGTAGGTATTTTCTTTTTTTACCTACGGGTAGGTATCAATTTAGCTAATGAAAATTTAGCATTTATATTTTTTTATTGTAAAAAATAAGAGAGAGAAAGAACATTAATGATGCACGTCTTTTCATACACTTCATTATAGCTATTGGATCACCATGTATGGTGATCCAACGGTTAAAAAAAAAATACCTACCTATAGGTATAGAAAAAAAATACCTATTGGACTGGCAACCTATATATATATATGTCCAATTGAGGGAATTTTATAAACATAAAACCGATTGCATGAAGTACGTATCTCCTTGAAGAAATTAACAATAAACATAAATTTTACAATGAGAAAAAACAGGAAACGATCTGATATTGATTAGCATTCTCTAAATTATTTGCTTAATTATGTACTTACTCGACGAAATATGTTAAATATCAATTTTATGATATTTTATTTTCTAGATTTATAACTTGAATGGGTACTAATTTAGTAGGTATTTTTTTTAAACTTATAAATAGGTATTAATTTGACCAAAAATTTTTTTTTTGCATATTTTTTTATATTAAAAAATAAGGAAGAGAAATAATATTAGTGATGCATGTTTTTGTATGTACTTCATTTTAACTGTTAGATCAATATTAGATAATGATCTAACAATCAAAAAAAATATCTACACATAAGTAAAAAAGAATATGCATACTAGATTGACAATGCATATATATAAATATATATATATATATATATATACAATTAAATAAGGCTACAGTCTATAAGAGTATGTTGCTAGGACGTATAACTGTTGCATATTTTTTTATATTAAAAAATAAGAAATAAATAATAGATACATATTTTTTTATGTATTTTATTATAATTGTTAGATTACTATTAGATAATGATCTAACAACTAAAAAAAATATCTACACGTAAATAAAAAAAAATATACCTACTAGATTAATAACGTATATATATATAATTAAATAAGTCTACACTCTATAGGAGTATATTGCTAGGACATATCCGTTTGCAATAACTATTTAGAAGAAGAAGATATAAAATTGCAATTTCTCAATTTGATTATATAAAGATAAACTTAATCTTTTGTCATCACAGAGATAAAATTGAAATTATTTATAAAATAAAAGTTTCATTAGACTTTAAAATGATTTTTTTTGAAGCTCTTTTTGGATATATTAGAACTTGGCTTCTCTACAAAGCTCTCCAAATCAAAAAAGCTCTTCTAGAAAATATACAAATACTCTCTAAGTAATTTTTAAAATTTTTTCTCTAATAATCTTTTCATTATAATCTAAATCTTTCAAATTTATTGAAAACTTCCTTTAATATTTGTAAGAATTTTCATTCAATCTTTAATAATATCCAAAAGAAAATTAAATTCTGAAGAATTTGTTTTTTTTTTTTTTTCATCCGATGAAGCCTAAGCAATTTTGGTCTAAACAGAAGTTAAAAAGCCTACATCTTTTAAGAACTGAGGGGTTTAGAACCTCAACCTTATTATTAGAGGTAAAGTGTAGTTATCGGTCATATTAATTAAGATTACGGTCGCCTTTATGTCTCGTTCAAACGACAAAAAAAAAAAAAAGAAAAAAAAAAGCTATTGCAAATGTAATCACCAGTTTGAAGCTAGCAAACTCTCATCACCCAAAAGCTATTAGTACGATCAATATGATGAGATACTTATAGTATTTAAACATCACCGTTAATGAAACTATACATATGACGCTTCGTTTTTATTAGTTGTGATTCTAAGCGTTAAGCACATACGACATAGTGGCCGTATAAATTCCATTTGCTCAAAGTACAGTCGGTTTTTAGAGGGCGATATGGTTGGAGTGGATACGGCATATTTCCCTCTCCCTCACAAAAAAGCAACCCGAAACAATTAAAAAAGATAAGCAAGTAAAAAAGGATTACCCAATGGAAGGGGGAACTAGACTAAGAGAGGGAGAGGGAGAGAGAGAGAGAGAGTGGATGGGATCAAGAAGAGGGAGAAGACGAAGATCTTTGTTGATGATAGAAGAGAATCTATGCTCACCTTATGTTTGTTAAAATGCTTCGACTCCAAACCCAACAAAAAGGCCCCACAACCCCACCCCATAATACAATCACATAGCTTACCATCACTACCACAACACACATTGTCATACACACTACCAAAACCAGCCCTTTAGTACCCAACCACGACAGCAGTCTCTCTCTCACCCTCTTCTTGTCTTCCCCAGCTGAATAATTTATTCTTCAAAAGTTTATGAAGTGAACCCCTCGCTTTACTTCTGCATTTTTTTTTCCATCCTCTTTATATAAATTTTTTGTTTCTGTTTTTCCATTTTCTTCCAAACCCAAAACGTTTCAACCGCCAAAGAACCCAATCCACCTTTACTTTTTCACACACACACACTTATATATATATATATATATATATATATATATATAGTTGTGTGTGTATATATAAATATCTATATCTATATCTCTATATATATATATAAGTAGGGGTGTCTATATGCTAGCCGGCGATGCCGACGCCGGTAAGCGCAGCGAGGCAATGCTTGACAGAGGAGGCGGCTGGAGCACTCGACGACGCCGTGGCAGTGGCGCGTCGACGGGGTCACGCGCAGACCACCTCCCTCCACGCCGTCTCGGCCTTACTGGCCCTGCCCTCCTCGTCCCTCCGGGACGCCTGCACGCGCGCCCGGAGCAGCGCGTACTCGCCACGCCTGCAGTTCCGGGCGCTGGAGCTCTCCGTCGGGGTCTCGCTCGACCGTTTGCCTTCCTCCAAAGCGTTGGATGAGCCCCCTGTTTCGAACTCCCTCATGGCCGCCATCAAGCGGTCTCAGGCCAACCAGAGGCGCCACCCGGAGAGCTTCCACTTCCACCAGATTCACGTCGCCCAGCCGCAACCGACGCCGGTTCTCAGGGTCGAGCTCAAGCACTTCGTTCTCTCCATCCTCGACGACCCGATTGTCAGTCGGGTTTTCGGGGAAGCCGGGTTTCGGAGCTGTGACATCAAGCTCGCGATTGTCCACCCGCCGGCGGGGCAAGCCTCCCCGTTCGTCAGGACCCGATTCCCGCCCATATTCCTGTGTAATCTCACGGATTCGGATTCGGGTCGTCGGAATTTCAGCTTCCCTTTCACTCGGCACGAAGATGGCGATGAGAATTCGAGAAGAGTCGGCGAAGTCTTGACCAGGAAGAGTGGGAGAAACCCTTTGTTGATCGGTGTCTGCGCAAGCGAGGCTCTCAAGAGTTTCGCCGAGGGCGTTTCGAGTGGCAAGGCAGGTCTTTTGCCGGCTGAAATGGCTGGATTGAGCTTAGTTTGTATCGAGGCAGATGTTTCTGAGTTTTTGGCTGAAGAAGGGAGTGAGGAGAAGCTGGATATGAAGTTTAAGGAGGTGGATCGTACGGTCGAGCAATGCTCGGGGCCTGGTGTAGTAATGAACTTTGGAGAGTTGAAGAACTTGGTCACTGATGGTGGCTTGGCTGACCGGGTAAGCTTTGTGGTTTCGCGATTGACGAGCTTGTTGGAGCTTCATAGTGGGAAACTATGGTTGATTGGAGCAGCAGGGAGTTTTGAAATCTATTCCAAGTTTTTGGCTCAGTTTCCGAACATTCAAAAGGATTGGGGTTTGCATCTTCTTCCCATTACGTCTTCTAAAGCTTCGACAGAGGGACTTTACTCTAAATCAAGGTCAGTGATACTATGTTTTAGTATAAACCCTGTTCTATATATTATTATTGTTATTCTTGCTTAGAAAACTCTCTTTCAACTTGTTAGTATCAAATATCGATGTATATCAAGAAGGTTGGTGTTTGATATTATTGAAGTGAAATGGAAAGCGATGACGATTGTTTTAGTCTGTGAAACAGAACATTAGCTGAGTACAAGACGAAACAGAATGTAAGAACTTTGCAAGTAAACGCATTAGTTGGAAGGTTGATATGTAAAACTACAGAATGTCATGCCTAGAACAAACAGGCATCATGCTAACTTAGTATGCAGGTCTAATTTGCGGCTACTTCTATAGGAAAAATTTATGCTGTAGTTTTTTTTGGCCGAGTGAAATATCAGGATAACACCATACTTGACAGGGGGACTTAGCTTATGTAGCTGAAGTCCTCTTCATTTTGGGCCCCAAAATATGTCCCATTCTCCTATAAATTATTGGTGTTGGGATGTTGCTACCCCTTCATTGCAAGTTTAACTGGCTTTGTTTCTATTCTTCTTGTTTGGCACTTTGTTCTGCTGCACTAATTGTGGTCTCTACCTGCAGTTTTTTGGCTCTATCAAGAGAAAAATATTATCAAGAGAAGAATATGAGATTTTTTAAGCTAAATTGCGACGATATTTATGCATAGTTTGCTAGTTACAACTGCAATTTATAGTTTTCAGTACTTTTAATACTCTTTTACATTTTATGCTACGGTTGTAACACTTAAGAGGCTAGTGCTATTCGAAATAATGTTCTTGTGCACATGCATATAATAAATATATATATATATATATATATATGTATATAGAGTAGTATTCATTTGTATATGAATGTATGTCTCAAGGCATACACTTTGGCTCTGACTGTTCTTGTCCCCGTTGGATCTCACAGTTCCATGCTCATGATATGCTTACAGCTTGATGGGGTCCTTTGTTCCCTTTGGTGGGTTCTTTGCTGCACCATCTGAAATGAAAAATCCTTTCAGTGTCACAAACCTATGTTTCACTCGTTGCCATGAGTGTAACGAAAAGTATGAGCAGGAAGTTGCTTCAGTTTCAAAGGCGGGGTTGTCTCTTTCAGTTACTGGTCGATTTTCGGAGAGCTTACCTTCTTTGCAAATGGCTGAACTTGACGCAGGAAAGGGAGTGGATCTAATGAAGGTGTGTAGTAATCCATTTGAAGTCTTGATTCTTTAGCTTAGGTATAAGGTTGTGTGCGCACAGAAATACACCACTAAGCTCTGAGTTTAATTATCATATTAAAGAGTTGTTTGAAACAAATTATTTTGCTGTATTTGATCCTATTAATTTGTGACAATATTTATGTTAAGAATGCACATCTTAATTCAGTGCAGACCAAAGATGGTGGAACAACATTGAACACCACCAGAATATTGGAGTTGCAAAAAAAATGGAATGAAATTTGTCAAGGTCTTCATCACGGACAACCATACCATAAAGCTGATGTTTTCCAGGCAGGGTCCCAAGTTTCATCTGTAGAGGGATTTCAGGGTGCTTCACATATGAAAGAAAGCAGTGGTGAAGATTCAATTGTAAATGGAATGCGATCTGCATTTTCATCTTCCTGTCCACCAACGTTCTTGCAAAAGAATTTCCATTCAAAGCTGAGCAGTTTGACGACAATGGCTTCTCAGACCAAGATTGTTGATCATCATTCTGAGAAATTGGCAAAAGTTTCAGAGAGTCGCCAAATTGAAATGGGAAATTCCCGCCGTTCTCCTAACTCTTTGCATGATATGAATCTCCCCCCTGACCGCACATCATCTTCATCTGTCACTTCTGTGACCACAGATTTGGGGTTGGGAACAATATTCGCATCAACTGATAAGGAAGCACAATGTACAAAATTACAGGATCATGATGTATGCCCACTACACTTGCCTGGTACTTACTTATGCAAGTTTGATGCAGCAAGTGAGAATACTTCACAGCAAGTCATCCAATCTTCTTCATGTTCTAGAACGAATTTCATGGGGCAGTGTGATCCTAGAGATCTCAAATCACTCAAGAGTGTATTACTTGAAAAGGTTGGTTGGCAGGATGAAGCCATATGTGCTATTAGTCAAGCTGTATGCTTTAGCAGATCCAGTGGTGGAAGGCAACGAGGATCAAATCTCAGAGGAGACATTTGGCTTACATTTCTTGGACCTGACAAAGTAGGAAAGAAGAGAATTGCTTTAGCACTTGCTGAAATATTGTATGGCTCGAGGGATAGTCTTATCTCTGTTGATTTGGATTCCTTGGATAGAGGTTGCCAAACAAACTCCATTTTCGAATATGAAGACCCAGATGATTATGATTTTAAGTTTAGGGGCAAGACAGTTGTCGATTATCTTACTGGGGAATTGAGCAGGAAACATCATGCAGTTGTCTTTCTTGAAAATATAGAGAGGTCTGATCTGCTGGTCCAGAATAGCCTGTCACAAGCCATTAGAACAGGTAAGTTTCCGGACTCTCGGGGAAGAGAAATCAGCATCAACAATATTACATTTGTGGGAACCACAACTATAGTGAAGGGTAAAACATCTCACCATCCAGAGAATGATCCTACTAAATTTTCTGAAGAGATGATACTAGCAGCTAAGAGATATCAAATGCAAATATTGATTGGTGGATCTGTTGCCAGCAATGCCAGCCACTGCCAGGGGATGAATTTCAGAGTAACACCTGAACACAAAACCTCAAACCTGTCATCTGTAAATAAAAGAAAGCTGAATGAAACAAGCAACTCCACAGAGCAAACCTTTGAGTCACAACAACGTGCCCGCAAGGCACCAAGATCTTATCTGGACCTGAATGTGCCCGTGGAGGAGATTGAAGGAACTGACGATTATGGGGAGTATGACAGCGACTCCATCTCTGAAAGTTCAGAAGCTTGGTTAGAAGATTTCCTTGATCACGTAGATGAAAAAGTAGTTTTAAAGCCATTCGACTTTGATGCACTTGCTGAGAAAATAGTGGAGGACATCAATAAAAATTTCAAGAGAATATTGGGACCTGAGGTTATGCTAGAGATTGATTACAAAGTCATGTTACAGATACTTGCAGCTGCTTGGTTGTCAGAGGAGAAAAGGGCGGTGGAGAATTGGGTCGAACAGGTTCTTTGCGGAGGTTTTGCCCAAGCCGAGCACAAATACAATCTCAGTGGTCCTCATGTTATACGACTGGTTGCTTCAGGACCCCTTACAGCAAAGGAGGAGACCTGTGTTTGCCTTCCCTCTAGGATTAATCTCAACTAATTTTTTTCGCATACATGCTATTTTGTAATTACATGTATAATGTAGCTTTTGGCTCATAGCTTTGGCATTTTAAAAGTCTTGTTTCGATGATCATTCCATCAATTTTTTTTGGCCAATCATTTTGTGCTGTATTTATTGTGATAATATATATATATATATATATGTAGAGTTTATAAATGTATATTGATAGTCAGTATTTGTTATTTTTTATCTTATTTTCTTTCTGGTTGTGACGGGAAGAATCATGCAAGTTCCAATTCCAAGCTGGCAGAGAGCTTTTGTTTGTAATTTCATTCGTAAAAAGTTTTAATCCTAGTCGATGCAAGTTTTTATAAGAAACATTAGAAATGTGCATCTTATAACTCTCGTCCCTAGTCTTGTTTCCCCTAATTTTCAACCCGATTGCAGGTCAATTTGAACTTGTGGAGGCAGCATCAGAGAAAACGAGATGACTATTGTGTTTTTTTTTTCAATGATATTTTTAGAAGTATCGAGCGTTTTTTATTCATCAAAAACTTTTTGATCTCCTAAATAATGGTTCATTGACTCTAATAACAATGTCATTTTCAGAAAAATGAAAAAAAAAAAAAAATCATTTTGGTCCAAGTTAATCCTATTCATGTCATTTTCATTAGTGCAATAGTCAGCCAGAGGCAAAAGAAGTTTATTGATTGAATAGATGGTAGGAAGTAGTAATCATAGATTCTAGATGAGGGGTTTTCAGAAGTGTAGAATCATTTTGGTCCAAGTTAATCCCCATTCAAATTTACGTTTAATATAATTTAATGAAATGGATTATATTTTTTGTTATTAGAAATGTAGAATCAAAACCTCGCAAATTTACCTCATCAGGGTGTTTTTATTTTTATTTTTTCAAAAAATATTCAAAGAAAATTTTACTGCAATTAAAATTCTTTTTCTTTGGAAATAATCCCAAAAATAACCCTTTTGTTTTAGCATATCACAGTAGTTTATTGAATGCATTTCATATTAATCTCTTATAAATTATAATAAAAATGATTAAAAATCAATAATAATGCAGAACATTTTGAATTCATTTAATACCAAAAAAATGCTTCTAGGAGATTGAAATTTTAAGAAAAATTTTTACTTGGTCTAAACATTTGAAAATACCATTGATATTGTTACAATAATATTTATAAATTTCTCAATATTATCTCAACTTTTACTAACATTTTACTGATATTGAAATTTTCATGATATTATTAATATTTTAGTGATATTTTGCAAATACACAAGAAAAAAAATATCTAACCTAGGCATTTGGTAAATTTATTTACAAAATTACTGTACAATTTAAAAATGGCATCTAAATATTCAGTAAATTTAGATTATATTTGCTGTAGAATTCGATTTTGAGACATTTGTAATGTGATAGTAAAATCAACTTTATAAAAGTAATTTTTATTATATTTTCTAAATTCTATTTAAAATAACGATTACATATAACAACTTTTAAAATTTATTAACTAAAAGGAAGAACTTGCCAACATCTCGTTCTATCCCCCCTCTTCCCTTTTTTTTTTTTTTTTAATCTCTAACTACTTTTAAAAATTAAAAATAGCTATTTTAGAATCAATTCCAAATACTTACCTATGTTTGGCATGACTTTTAAAAATTGACTTTCGACTTCGAAAAATGTCGTTTTTAGAACTGTCGGATGAATATCAAGAGTTTCATATTTTTAGAGGCTTCTTCCCCTTCGACCATATGAGTTCTCACTTCTTATGTTTATAAAACTTTCTTAATTTCAAATTTACTCTTATTTTATTTAACCACAAATCCAAAGCTTCATTTATATCTAAATAACTCTTTTAAAATACACCATTCAAACTGAGTATCAGAACTATGGGTTTTAACTATCTTCTTCAACCGATAAAATCAGAATTAAAACTATCCCAGACAACTAACTTCTACGGGAAGTTTATGAATCTAAACTATTCAATTAAGCTATTGGGAAATTCTACAACAGGGAAACAAAATTCTTCCCTAATATTAGGGAACATTATAGAAAACTAAACAAGGCCGTTCGATTTAATTAATGGTGCAAAAGAGAGTGGTGTAAGGTGGTCTTTATCGTACACTAATAAAATCTGAACTTGTCTTTAAAATAAATATAATTCATGAAAATATTCGTTCCCTCTTACATTCACACCCATTCCTCTATATATTTATGCCATTCTTTTTCTTCTTTTTTTCTCCTCTGTTTTTACGTAAAAATCCTTTCTTGAATTTAAACTTCATTTCCTCTCCTCTCTTCTCTCTACCAATACAGTGACGTAGAGTGTTCTCAATTATATTATATGTAACTTAGAAAGAGAAAAAAAACAGAATAGAAGAAAAATTATTGGTGAGTCAAGCAATTGAAACAAAAAAATAATTTAAGCGTCAATTTTATTTTACAAAATTTATGGGATGGTTAAATAAATGCGCATTTGGCCCAAAATTAAGTCAATCTTAGATTTTTTTTTTTCCCTGTGCCTTTGATTGTGTTTTAGCGGTGGATTAAGGAACAGGGTGACATTCATCTTCTCTCCTCCTTTTTCTTTTTTTTTTTTTCGGTCAAATGGACTGAATGCATTTTTTTCTGGAAAAAAAAAGAAATAATTTATATGGCCTCACCAATGTCAAAATATCTGCTGCGTTGTTTTTTTTTTTCCTGGGGGGAAAGAAATCTGCTGTGGTATGGTGTTAAGAAAATTAAAAGTTTTTGTAATCCTATTTTTGACATAGACCAATAAAAATGTCGTTTTTTGTTCCTAATATTAGGAAAGATTTTAATTTTCGTGTTGTAGAATTCCCTATAAGCTATATATGGGACAACTAAGGAACGTGGAAAAGTTTTTCTTCAAAGAGAGCTGAACGCACGTGATAGGGCCCATGCAATGGCAGTGAATCTTCAAGCCCATTGCAAATCAGTTTGGACGACCACATTTCTCTTTGGGCTTCTTAGCCAAATGGCCCACTTTTGACAGGCGGTCGATCAGACTAGCCGATTAATCTTCAAGCCCATTAAAATGCCCAAAGGCCTTACCATGGATCAAAGGGAGTTACATGGCCTCATTGTTCTTGATCCATTGGCGGATATATCATGGCTTTCTAACTCTTTTACTTAGAAAACTAAAAAGAATTACAAAAATACATAGGTCATTTTTTTTTTCTTTCCGTATCTTTTTAAATTTTCTTTAAGAAAAATACTATTTTAAAATAGTTACTAATTGTCAATTTCTGAAAACTGATTATCGGTTATTAATTATAAATATCTTTAGTTACTAGTTATTAATACTCGAAAACCGATTATAGATTATCAGTTATTATTTAAAAATGACATTTTCTAAATTTGTTTTAAAATGACATTTTTCTAATAAAAATCGTACTTGATCTAAAAAAATACAGCCCATTGTATTTTCTATTTTCTATTTTCTAAAAATGCCCCACAAGGCCTAATGTTCACATATTTCATTGCCCGAATTGGACATATATCTCTCCATGTTGGAAAAAGACATGGGTATCACTAACTTAGCCCAAAGTGATTTTTTTGTTTATTTTTTTTAAAAAATAATTTTTTAGTAATATTAAGAACATCAAGGGACTCCTTGACCATGAAAAAGTCCTCAATAATGATGGTCAAGAAGTTCTTACACTCCTAAATATGTTATTTTTTGAAAATGTACAAAAAAAAAAAAAATAATTTTGGCCTAATTTAGTCCTATCCATCATTGGCTCTTCCATATTTTGCATGAGAGAAGTCTTGAGATCTTCTATTCAGTCAGTTAATTGTACGCTTCAGTCACAAGTTAATATACCTTGGGTACTTTTCGATTTAGAAAATATGACAAACTTTCTTGACTACGAAGTGGGTATAAGTGAAATTCCAATTTCCGAAATCTCTGATGACCGTGTTGGAATCAAAGACATAACCTTAGACTAAAGTTTAGAACTTAGGAGCAGTTGATACACTGCAAGCCTTATTCTCATATTACCCTCAGTCCATATTTGACGTTTCTTCTTTTGCTATAACTAGTTCTCCACCGACTTAATGAAACGACAGCTTGGGAAATACTTGAAATGGGATAGGCAATAATGCGCCTAAATTTTTAGTCCATACCTAATTCTTCTTGCAACATTAACTTTGTCCATCCTCGTTGAAAGGAGAATTCGGTGGCAGAGCTCCTTTTTTGGATGTACCGTAGTTTTTATTTATTTTTATTTTTAAAAATCATTTTTGACATCTTTTAAAATATGTGGCGAAAAAGAGGTCAAACTATAAATCCTTTGCAAAATTAGAATTTTAATTCTTTTATTTAATGTAAAATTTGAAATTCTAAAATTACTCCAATTCAATCACAGTCGATTTTTTTTATTATGTCATTAAAGACAAAAATGAAAGAGGCAGTGTCAGCAAATTGGTCGACTATGTTCAGCCAAGTTCGAATGCATTTGAAAATCAGTTAAAACAGCCAGAGCTAACTGCCAAACAAATTCGATAGTAGTCAAATGGAGGTATGGTCGAATTTAGAATCGGCAGTGATGGCATGGTGCTGCAGGTAGTAATTGTAGCAGAAATATTTTCAGGTTTGTTACGGAACAATGGATTTTACAATTTGTTAATGAAAACGTACTGAAATAATTTTATATGTATAACCTGACAATAATAATAATTAGTTTTGAGAACATATACGAGTTTGAAAAGGCAGTCTGTTGTCATTTGAAATGTTGCAACATCATTATCTATGTTGACTGACAGTGATTTTGGGTTGAGGTTGCAACATTACTAGAATATTTGACTTGACATTTTTGAACGTGTTTGTTCGAATTTTACAATGGTCATATGATTTACAAACTGTTCAATTAGTTATATTTTAATTAGAAATATCAGCAATTAATTTTTGCCTTATAGGAAAATTATATTCACATATTTCTTTCTTATTTAGGCATGTTTTAATGAAGATTGATTATAGTGTGATTACTAATATTAGTTGGTTAATATTTCTTGTAATAATTAATTTTGATTTTAATCAATCAGATTTTGTTTATTTGGTTAATTATATCTAACTGTTTTTGACAGCTTACAATTTTATGGAAACTATCTTATTATATGAAAGTGTAAATTTTTATATCTTGAGATGTCGTTTCCTTATTAATTTTTAGCTGATTCTTTTTGTGTGCGAACACCTTTTATTTGATTGATTTATAAAAAAAAAAAACGGAATTTTTATTTTAGATAACAAATCAACATTTCTTCTAGAAAGGTTACAAATTTGGCTGTTTAGATAGGACTGATATTGTAACATCGTTGTATAGAATCACCAATAATATACACAGTTTATGTTGTAACATACTGTGTTTACAGCTTCAACCCACAACCGTTTACAAGCTTTTTGTTGTTTAACATCACCTGAGCCATCTCTTGTAATAATTTTTTCTTCCTTTCTATAACACTATTTTGTTGTGGTATCTTAGGTGCTGAAAATTCATGAGTAATACCGTTTGAATCACAAAAATCAGCATATGAAGAATTTTCAAATTCCTTACTATGATCACTTCGTATTTTGATTATTTTACCAATATTGCAGCCTTTATCCATTTTAAGTTTAACAACTAGTTTCTTAAAAGCATCAAAAGTATCTGACTTTTCTCTTAAAAAATCTACCCAAGTATATCTAGAAAAGTCATCTACCTAAACAAAAATATACCTTTTACCTGCAACACTTTCTACATGCATGGGACCTATAAGATCCATATGAAGTAGTTCCAATACTCTTGATGTTATAATATATTATATCACTTTATGTATTGATCTTACCTGTTTACCTATCTGACAAGGACCACAAACACTTTGTGATTTCTTATCCAGTTTTGATAAGCCACGAATTGCATCTGAATTTGTAAGTTTCTACAACATTTTAAAATTCAAATATCTTAACTTTTCATGCCAAAGATTAGATTCAATTATATGAATGTGATTTTATCAAAGTATAGCAATTATTCTTTGATCTAAAGCCTTTTAAAACTAATTTACTATATTTATCACGAGTGAAATTAACGTTAAAGTTTAAATCACAAATTTGACTTATGCTAATCAAATTAGCCGTAAGTCCCTCTACGTGCAAAACATTTCTAAATTTTGGAACTCCTTCAACATCAAGAGTTCATTTTCCAAGAAATCTTCCCTTTGCACCATTACCGAATGTTATAACACCACTAGGGTCAACCTTGTAGCCAACAAGAATAGATTTATCACATATCATATGCCTAGAATAACCACTATCGAAATACCAATCATTAGTAGCACATGATTTAAAACAAGTAAAAGATCCAAAATAGTTTAATTTCGATTTTTTAACCCAAAATTTTCTTATTTTTCTTGATAAATCAATTTTTTTCTTTGGAGTTTTTCTTTGAAATAGGATTTCATGAGAATAGTAATTATTTTCCAAAAAGTTTCTCATAGTAAAATGCCCAAGTCTAATGTGACCTTTTACACCATAGAAATGACAAGTTGGAACGAACTTATCATAGTTTCTCATGATATTAAATCATGCATGTTTGCTATATATTACAACAGGAGATTCTTGTATTGCAACATTAGTATATTTTCCAGAAACTGATATTGGTACAGTTACAACATGAGATTTCTTCTATGTTGTAATATAGTGCTTGTTCTTGCAACCGGATTAGGATAAAACTCCTAGCAAAATCAGTTTTTGAATTCGAGCTCTCACCTTTAAATCTGAGTCCATGATTGTCTGACTTAGATCTACCAACTATTAGAATATGATCTAATTTGGTAGTTCTAGAATTTAGCATTTTTAAGGACTTTTGAGTCCTATCAACCTCTGCTTAAACATCTTTTAACTTTGCTTCTTTTTCAGCCAGCAAAGTTTCCGACTCATGTTTCTTTCTTTCAGAATTCTCATTGTATTAGATAAGAGTAGAGATTCTTCCTTCAAGAGATCTATTCTGTTCTACAACTTTAACCCATTGAGAATATATATTATCATAGAAACTTCTAAATTCTTCATCTAGTCCGGAATCATCACTATTAGTATCATATAATCTGTCTAATATTACAACATTATTGTCAAATGCAAGTTGTGTTGCAATATTATCTATAGAACTCTGTACAGAACACACATTATTTGTAACTAAAGAAACTCCAAAAGCAACGTAATTACTTACATGAGTTTCATCTTCTTCTTGGCTGCCTTTTGACTCCTCATCACTCCACGAGGCAGTCATTGCCTTAGATATTTTTTTTAGGGTGTTGGCATATTCAGCTTGTATGTGACCATCTTTAGGGTGTTGGCACATTCAGCTTGTATGTAACCATCACCTTCACACTCCCTACACTGAATACCTTTCTTTTTATCTTTAGAAACATCAAATTTAGGAGGAGTGTTCTTACCTTTACTTGTGTTATTTCTCTTAGATTATCTGCCCATTTTCTTTCAAAATTTGTTAAAGTTTTTAGACAATAGAGCAAGTTCATCATCAAGGTTTCTATTTTCACTCACAGCTAGTTCATGGGTAGCTTTAAGAGTAATTGACTTATCCTTCTTCCTATGCATGATATTCATCTCATAGGTCTGCAAGAATCCCATAAGTTCCTCCACCTTCATGGTTTCAAGGTTCTTGCCTTCTTTAATGACTGTGAGCTTTGGTTGAAACTTGTCAGGCAAAGTTCTAACTATTTTTCTAACTATTTTAGTATCTGAAAAATATTTACTAAGAGCAAAAGCTTCATTAGAAATATCATATAGTTTAGTAAAATATTCAGATAAAGTTTCATCTTTTTTCATCTTTAACTCTTCAAATTTAGAAGTTAAAATAACTATTTTGGTTTTTTCATATCACCAGCACCTTCAAAATATGTTTGTAAAATATCCTATGCCTCTTTGACAGAATCACAATTTGTTATCATTTTGCTTCGAGTAGCATCAACACCATTGAGAATGGCATATAATGCTCTTAAATTGTAATTGGACAATTTATCATCATCAGAAGACCAATTGAGTTCATGTTTAGGAATAACATTCCCATTCTTATCCTTAGTGGTTGGTAGTGCCCATCTTACAATAACATTCTTAAGTAACCTAACTTGGGGTACTTTCATATTTTTAGAAGTACTTGTTACATTCTCAATGATAGAGAATAATTAGGTAAGTTTGATGCAAAAGGTAATATAGAGGTTTTTCTTGGATATTCTAATAATAGTCATGCTTATCGTGTTTATGACATGAGAACTTAGACTATTATAGAATCTTTTAATGTTGTTGTAGACGATTTTTCAGACTTTGTAGAATATTCTAAAGAAGATGAAATTCAAAATCTTATGGAGAAAATTGATTCAGACAAAAATGTTGCAACACAGCCAGAAGTTGCAATACAACTTGAAGGTACCATAGGATCAGATAATCATGTCTCAGCATCAGAATCGGATAATATAACATCATGTGAACAAATATCTGATGAACTAACAATGGATATTCAAGATCTAGTTCAGAAAGAACCCTCTTCAAGGGTCAAAAAGAATCATCCCACTGACCTAATTATAAGTAATCTTGAAGATGATATGGTGATCAGAAGAAGAAATATTAATCTGGTACGGTTTCCTTACTTCTTTAATTGAACCTAAAATATGAAAGAAGCTTTATAGGATGATTTTTGGATTAAAGCCATGCAAGAAAAACTGGAACAATTTTATAGGAATGATGTTTGGACATTAGTATCTAGACCGAATGATTCTAATGTTATTGGAACCAAATGGATTTTTTAAAATAAAATAGATAAATTTGGTAACATTATTAGAAATAAGGCTAAGTTAGTTGTCTAAGGATATACTCAAGTGGAGGGGATAAACTTTGATAAAACTTTTACCCCTGTGATAAGACTTGAATCTTTTCGTTTATTGCTTGCTATTGCAAGTCACATTGATTTTACTTTACATCAAATGGATGTAAAGAATACTTTTTAAATGACTTTTTGAATGAGGAGGGATATGTTGAACAAACCAAGGATTTGAAGATCCTTACAAGCCCAACCATGTTTTCAAACTTAGAAAAGCATTGTATGGTTTAAAACAAGCTTCTCGGACTTGGTATGAACGTTCGATAACGTTCTTGGTACAAAAGGGCTATACGAGAGGGGGAGTAGACAAAACTCTATTCATCAAATACTTTAATTCTGATATTATTGTTGCATAAATTTATGTTGATAATATAGTTTTTGGTTCTACCTCTAATGATAAAGAGTAGGAGTTTGTAAAACAAATGAAAGAAGAGTTTGAGATGAGCATGGTAGGTGAATTAACCTACTTTCTAGGTTTACAGGTGAAGTAGTTGAAAGACGGAAATTTTGTTTCTCAAAGTAAGTATGCCAGAAATCTAGTTAAAAAATTTGGATTAGAGTCAGCAAAATCTATGAATACTCCTATGAGTACAAATCTAAAGCTGACTAAAGATGAAAATAGAGTCGATGTGGATCCAACTCTTTATAGAAATATGATAGGTAGCTTACTGTATCTTATAGCTAGTAGACCTGATATTGTCTATAGTATTGGTGTATGTGCTAGATATCAATCCTGTCCAAAGAAATCCCATGTTGCTGCTGTAACAAGAATAATCAAGTATGTTAGTGGTATAATTGATTTTGGTCTTTGGTATTCCAAAGACACTAACATTAATCTTGCAAGTTACAGTGACGCAGAGTAGGCAAGTAATGCTGATGATAGAAAAAGTACAATAGGAGGTTGTTTTTTTCTTGGATATAATCTGATTTCCTGACATAGTAAAAAGCAAAACTCAATCTCTTTGTCTATTGCAGAGGCAGAGTATATTGCTATAGGAAGTTGTTGCATATAGTTACATTGGATGAAACAAATGCTCAAGGACTACGGTATAGTATTGGATACATTGGTTGTTTATTGTGATAACACTAGTTCTATAAATAGATCTAAGAATCTAGTACAATACTCTAGGACTAAGCATATATATATCCACCATCATTTTATCAGAGATCATGTTGAGAGCAAAATTGTAATATATAGAGGCAGACAATTAGTTGGCAGATATTTTTATAAAAGCTCTTGATTTTCAACATTTACTTTTTTAAGAAAAGCTCTAGGAATTTGTTCCATATGAAATCATGTTATAACATTAGCCAAATTAGAATCAAAATATTATTTAAAGTTACCTTAAGGCATAAAGAAAAAGATAAAATAATTCTTATTTGTTATAAAATTATTTTCTAATAAAAAGTTCTTGCTATGTTTCTCTTGGAAATTGTTTTGCAATATTCATTAGAAAAATTATGAATTCTTGATTGATTATTGACTAACGTGTATGTTATCTTGATCTCAATTTCATTATGTGTACAGGCCTTATGACCAGAAAGAGCTACCTACAATAATGTGTGAAAGCATCCTTGAGTAATTTGTACCTATATATCACAAATACAATAGAGGATAATCTATCATATGAAAAGGGCTATCTTAGTGATAGTGTGAAAGAACTGGTTATGGAAAGATCATTGCCTAAAAATGTTGTCAATATTACAACATTAATATAAAATCAAATATATATATATATATTTGAGATCAATTAATCAGTTAATTTTCAATCTTAATTGATAGATCAATAGGATGAATTTTCCAAATAATTTTTGTGAATAAATATAGTAAGGATTGTTTATTTTAAAATCTTTTTATAATAGGTTACCATTTATATTATATTGATTCTATAGGCTGCATTGATGTTACAACATGAAATAAACTGAGCTCATTTAATTGGAAAATTGGATAAAATCAATTCTCTATTGCTATTGATAGTTTTTTCTTGTTCTTGAGATTTGCTCTCATTACAGTTTTTGATATCTTTTTGGCTCCAAAATTGATTTTGTTTTTTTTTTTCAAATTCGGGAAACTGAATGGACTCTAGGTTATTTATATTCTTATTGTTCTTTATTTATCTCACTCTCTTATAAATTCTTTTCTGTTGATTACATCTTTGTTCTTCGAAAAATTTTCTGAGTGTTGAAACAAGTTCGAAAATGGTGAACACGAGGAGTAGTAAGAAGAGTGACTCACCTGCTGCCGCCAAAGGAAAACTTTCTTCCACATCAACTTTGATAAAGAAGAAATCTACTTCTTCATCATCTAAGGCAAAATTGCAGAAGACTGGTTCCACGACTCAACTTTTGACTCAACCTTTACTAGCAAGTGAACAGAATGTCTCTGTTCAAGCCGAATCTATTGTGAGTGTTTTGATTACTCCACCATCAATATTGATAGTTCTTGTTTATGCTACCGAAATCTCCAATCCGCTACCGGTGACATCAGAAAGAAGGAAGCTCGATTCCGATTTCTGGTTTTCTCAAAGAATGGATCCTAATGCAAGCCAATGTTCCAACGTCATCTGTTGATGATGCTGCCAAAGACGCAATGGACACTAGTCCTCTTCCTAAAGATGATTTTTCTCCTAGGTATACTCTAAAAAATACCGCCGAAAAAAATATTGATGATCCAGTCCAAACTACATCTACAATTCCTTCAAATGTTCCAACATCTATTACATATCTAGAGATATCAACACCATCACTGGCTGAAATGGATGATGTGCCAATATCTCTAATCCTTCAATTCCAGTGATGAATATCAAGCCAATACTTCAGAAATCTACTGATGTGCCTAATGTCTCAACACAGGCTGATCTATCTATAGCCTCCGTATCAGTTTCTAAACAGCAATCTGAGACTGATGTCCCAACATCTCTTGCAAATCAATTAATACTAGTTGTACTAGAACTGGTTACAACATCAAAGACAAAGAAGAAATTAGTTGCCTAAAACGTTTCTGGCCAATCTTCGAAGTCAACTTAACCTAAGAAGAAAACTACTGTTATTGAGAAAGGAAAAGGAGTATCCTTTTAAGAAACACCAGTTATGTCCCTTAAAAACCTTTTCTCTATGGTATTATACAAAAGATGTTGTTCAATATATGAAGATTTATGCATAATGTCATTTTATACCTGAGAGAAACATAAACTTGAAGTCATTTTAGAAAATAGGGGCATTAAAATGTATTGAAGATCAAAAGTGGTTGAATACTATGTCTGAAGTCAAAGGCTTTGTTCTTAGGATAGTCCAAGAATATTATTCCAACTTGACTAAGGACCTAGATAAACGAGGTTCTCCAGGGTATAGAAAAGTTTTTGTCAGGGGTCATGTTTATAATTTTTCCCATGCTGTTATAGCTGATTTTATGAATATACCTATTTGGCCATTTGATGACTTTGAGAAAGAATTTCCTCTCAATAAGTTAGCTAGTGAAATTCTTGGTACACAAACCAAATGGCCAAAGAATAACATCTTTAAAACCACTGATCTATCACTCAAGTACAAAGGATTGCTTCACATTATTATTGCTAATTGGCTGCCAACCATGCATACTAATACACTGCATAGAGATTGTGCTTGTTTCTCTTTGATGTTGGAATAGGTGGCTAAGTGAATTTAGCACAATTGATTTTCAAACACATCTATGACCTGCGATACAACATCACCCTAAATAAAAGATTAATCTTTCCAGCGTTTATCTATAGAGTTCTCACAAGCCAGAGACCTCTATTCTATAGTTCTGAATATCTCACTCCTCTTATGTCTAAGCTGATGTTCAGAATAAAGGAGAGAGATTCTATTGAGGGAAAGGATGAGCCTACTATGGATCCTAATATTACAACATCTAGTGCTACAGATACAAGTGCTACAAATTCTGTTGTGCTTGCTCATTTGGACAAGATGGAGCGAATGTTATCTGCAATTTGCATGGTGATGGACATTGATGTGGGAGATATTTCTCCAGCTCCTCCTTTTGCTTGAAGATCTTTTTAAAGTTTCTATTTTCTGTTTACCAATAATAAGTGATGTATTTCAGAGACTTATTCTATTTCTGGTTTGGTATTTTGTTTTATTTTTTTTTTGGTAGGAATTGAGCTTATGTTACAATATTGAGCAACTTATGACATTGGTTTCTTGTATGTGACTTTCGGTTTTCATTTAAGTTATGAATTTTGTAGTTTTTTCTAACTACTTTTGGCTATTTTTGTCAAATTTTTGCCAAAAAGGAGGAGTAGTTGCAAAAATTTATGAAAATTCTAGTCAAACACAAATTATTTTGCAAGGACTAACTAGTTTTTATAGGTACAAATATTTTTCCTAAAAATGCCAAAGGGAGAGATTGAAAGGGCAGTCTGTTGTCATTTGAGATATTGCAACATCATTGTCTGTGTTGACTGATAGTAATTCTGGGTTGATATTGCAACATCACTGGAATATTTGACTGACATTTTTGAACGTGTTTGTCTGAATTTTACATCTATCATATGATTGAAAATTTGTTCAATTAGTTGTATTTTGATCAGAAATATCAGTAATTAATGCTTGCCTTATAGGAAAATTATATTCACATATTTCTTTCTTATTTAGGCATATTTTAATGAAGATTGATTATGGTGTGATTGGTAATATTAATTGATTAATATTTTTTGTAAAAATCAATCTTGATTTTAATCAATAAGATTTTATTTATTTGGTTAATTCTATCTGATTGTTTTTGATAACTTACAATTTAATAGAAACTATCTTATTATATGAAAGTGTAAATTTTTATATCTTGAGGTGTCGTTTTCTTATTAATTTTTAGTTGATTCTTTTTGTGTGTGAACACCTTTTATTTGATTGATCGGTAAAAAAAATGGAATTTTTATTTCAGGTAACAAATCAACATTTCTTCTAGAAATGTTACAAATCTGGCTATTTAGATAGGACCGATGTTGTAACATCACTATGAGGAATCAGTAACAATATCAAATCAGCCTTGATTGAGAAAATTTTATCCTTGACTGATCTAATTGACTTCTAATTAGCATTTGTGTTGAAGAAAATGTGTCTTGCAACCAAAGATTAGAAGACCCCAAACACTATAAATAGAATTCTAGATTAGAGTCCTAAGTATGCCATGTATGTTTGAGATTGCCATTAGAGCAATACTTAGCTAAATCTATCTATACTTTGTTTTGTAAGACTAAGAGGGATTCTTAGTCGTGAGAGTGCTTTGGGATAAGTATAAGCACTTCGGAAGAAGTGCAACAAGTTTTTGGGAGAAGGCAGGTCTTTGTGAAATCTGAAGGAAGGTTAGACGGAAGAAATCACATCAAGTCGAGAGGAACTCGCTAGACAGATTAGTAAAAGAGTACTGGTATATTGTAACATTTAAAAGAAGGAGTCTTTTAAATTTGATTAGTGTTTGTACTCACATTATTCTTTACTATTAAATTTATTTCTCTGGGCATGGCCCCTTGGATGTAGACTATCAGGAGATAGTTGAACCAAGTAAAAATATTGTGTGTCAAATTTTAACTTTTCAGTGTTACAACATCCATATCATAATTTTCTATATATTCACCTTTTATAATTAATCAGAAAATTAATTATATTCGGTAAGTATATAAGAAATGGATGTAACAGAGTCTATTTTTTCATCATGAGTGTCTTAGTAGATCTTAAAAGTATAAATATCCAAAAAATTATAAAAATAAAAGAATAAACTCCACAAATCATTGGATTAATCCTAAATCATTAGATTTAATTCAATTGGTAGATATATCTACCATAGACTTGTCTTGAAATAAAAACACTATTTACAAATGATGAAAGATATTCATTAGTGTGAATTAGTTCTCTTAATCACTAACTAATTATGCAGGATTTTACGATTTGATAATTTTTACAATTATCAACAATAAATGATTAGCATATATATATATATATATAATTTTACAACTTATTTTTTTTTCTCTAAAAGTGAGTGATATTATATTACACGTGCAAATCTTCTTCCCAATACTTTATTGTGCACCCTTCATTTGGTACTTTCTTAATAGATGCTATCTTAATTTTATTACATATAAATAATAGGGAAACTAAAATGTTATTATTCGAGTAATGCACTGAATAAAACTGCACCAAATGATTTAACATAGTTTAAAATCTCTTGTGAAAATATCCCAAGAGATGATCTAGCTTCTTTTTATATGGTGTTATGGAATATTTAGTCAGATAGGAATTTGTTTATTTTTTAAAACATTTACGAAGTTGGTTTGGAAACTATGGAAGAAGCTGGAAAGTTCTTATTTGAGTTTCAAGGGTGTAATAAGATTGAAACTTTTTCTCTTCCTTGTAGGTCTACCGTGGATCTGAGATGGAAACCTCCAAATACAAGAAGTCTAAAATTAAATAAGGAAGTTTAAAATTAAGTAAGGATGCTGCACTAATTGAAGGAATCAATGTTGTTGGAGTTGGTGTGATTGTCTGTAAGGGGAAAGTTCTGGGATGTACTGCTCTTAAGATAGCTAAAATATGCTCCCCATATGTTGATGAGCTCTTGGCCATTAAAGTATCAAATTTGTAGTCACTCTTAGCTTTAAGATCAGTGTTGTTGAGTGTGATGCTTCCAATGTTGTTCGAGTAATTTAGTCTAATTCTTTGACAGGTTATGAAGATTCTATTGTCTTAGATATTAGGAATCTTATTTCTCTTGTTGGTAATTGTCAGTGTCGTTATTTTTCGAGGCTTAGGAATATGGTTGCTCGTTCCCTTGCCAAGTTATCTATTAGATCCATAGTGGTAGGGATAGAATTGCGTTGCTAGCAGAGGAGGCTCAAGCCTATTGGTTTTGAAATCGAATTTCCAGCAAATATTCAGTGCAGGAACATTCAAAAATTTTGTCAAAATGATTGACTATATGAGTGCATAACATTGATTCATGGAAAATAAAAAATATATAAAGAGAATAAATCGTCACTACTACAGAAACTATTTTCCATGTTATTTATAGGGCAACATAATAGAGATACCACGTCGCTCCATAAATGATGTGGAAAAGGATAACATGGTAGGTCTCCATAATACCATGTCACTTATAAAGCGATGTGGTAGGCCCTAACAACTGATAAATTGTTAGTTATTTAAGGCCTACCACATCGCTTGGTAATCGGTATCACGTCGCTCTCTAGAAAAGTGACGTGGTAGACCATATCGCTCTCTAGAAAAGCGACATAGTAGAGGGCACACCACGTTATATTTTTAGGGAGCGATGTGGTATGTGGCCTAATTTGAGGCCATTTTCGTGCCCTACCATGACACTCCTTATAAAAGTGACGTGGAATCCCCTACAATGGGCATTAGACATCCTGTATTCATTACAAACCAAAACCAAAATTGGCCAAAAATAGCTCCAAACAACAACCAGTACTCCATCGTACAAATTCTAGCAATCTAATATATAAATTATATCTTTCACATAGCTAAGTCCTATATAAAGTACCTAAACTAATTGAAATGATAATTCTAGTCATCTAATTAGACTACCATAGATAAAAAATTAACATAAATAGGTTAGTAGTGTGAGTCACCCATCATGATATATGCTTCATAAGCTCATCAGCCTATTCCTCTCGTACGTCATTGATCTAGTCTATGGTGTATATGTCTTTGTTACGACACTACAAATTTAAATGTGTATAAGTTATATTCGAATCATGTATTGATAATTAGTGTACTTATACAATAAAGATAAGTATTAAGTTAGAAATTTATATCGAAGTATTAATGTACTCATATAGGTTAGCATCCATGACTATTTCTCTTTTTATATGTATTATGTAGAAACCACACTCTATATTATTTGGTTGGTGTGGGCACTACAATTCTAATTGAGTTTTCAATTAATATTTGTGAACAAAAACAAATCTATCCAATCCAATAATGTAAATTGATAAATATCCCAAAGTCACTTAGAACTCATAATTTTCAGGTTCAAGTAATAAGGCCCCAAGACCATCTTCTCGGGTGGCTGCCTGGTAAGAAAAATGGTAAGAACTTGAGAGAAATGTGAAACTAAATTACCAAAATGAAAAATGAATAAAATCATACCAAGCATTTAGTTCAAGACTAGAATAGTTGGTCAAGGACTGTATAATATCTGAAGTTATCACAGTCTATCAAAGCATGTCAATCATGTATACAATATTGTATTCAACATTATTATTAATTTTGAATAGTTTTGATCATACTTATAATTTGATAAGAGTTCTTACATCTTTTCAAAGAGGATGTCTGAATTGATCCAAAAAGTATATCATTTCATGAACAACGTTGATCACTAGTAACATCCAATGTCTCCTATAAAATAAATATAATCAAATATATATATATATATAATACGTATATCCCAATAACTATTAAAAATATTACAGAGAAGAGAATTATCCCATGTTATATGGTATTACTAATAATATGTCATTCATTTCTAGAGTCAAGCTATTCGTGATTGCTCTTCCATGATTCTCATCGTTGCCATCTCCAATAGTCAATATAAGAGAAGGTTCAATGAAAGCTATGATATGTGTTCGCTTATATTCCATAAGCTTGATATATAATATCCTAAATTAACATACAATATATTTAATACAAAACATTAAGATATGAAACAAATAAATAACAAGAGTAAAGATATTAAAACTTACTTGATATAAAATGTGATGCACGGAGAACCAATCTTGACGAAGTTGGTTACATGTGATATGTCCTCCTTAACTAAATATGAGAATTGTCTAGGAATTCCACACATCTCGTTATCAAAAGTGACATGAATTGAGAAGTCATCATTTTTCTTCATCACATATTTATACAAACTCCTCAAGCTTCCTGGAACATTAGGAGAAATATCAATCTTGGATTGTGAAGAAGACCCAGCCAATCTTGTGCTAGACGAGGATGAATCTCTGGACTCTTCCCATTGTGGTTAAGTAATAGGCGATTCTAGTTCATTTTATAATTATTTTTTTTCCCTTTCTCTTTTCGTAATGATAAATGAGGTCAAAATATTTACTTAATTAAATAAAAATAATTGTTTAATTATCAAAGTAATGAGTATTAGACTTTATACCTCAAATTCATCTATAATGAGTACCAACTCTTTAGGCCATGTGACAATTGATCTCACAACTTCTGCCACTGTGTCCATCATATTGTTCATTACAATAGGCAACAAAACTTCAGGGATGTGTGCTTTAATAACAGATACTCGGTAATTTTTCTCACCTAGTGGTACTCCATAAATCATAAGCCCTTTTGTTTGAATGATGTAACCCGATACAATAACATCTTGTGCTAGGTCAACCAACTTACATCGAATATCCTAAAATATAAATTAAGGATGTAAATTTCATAATATGTATTAAATTAACTTAGACGCAAAAGTTATGAAACTAAGATAGTACCTTTGAAGTTCCCTCTTCCAGAATTGGAGCACTAAGGGCCGTAGCATGAATTTGAATTTCTGGTGGATGAAGAATATACATATCTAGTAGGTGAGGAAAATATAGCTGAGGCGACAACTGGGAAAAGTATGGCTCAGGTGATTACTATGAAAAATAGACTCAGGTGCCTGCTAAGGAAAATGTAACTTAGGTGGCTGAGGAGCTAACTCTTGATAGGTGGTGCTGAATAATTTAACCTCCAATTCCAGAAGACGTCTTTCTTGAGTATTATATTTACTTTGCATGTTTTGAAATTGTATCTTCCATTGATTTTTCTTATCTCATTGGAAAGTAAATTGTTGTTTTGACAATGCTCTTAGTTCTCCCCGAGGTCTCTAGAATACATCCCTCTGAGTTACATAAACTCCTACAAAACATACAGGACTAGAGTAATCAGATGTCTCCAATGCTTGAGTTAATATGTTATGTAAGCCAATTTCCTAAATCTCTCTTTAGGACCTCATATCATATAACTCATTTTAAATGAGATACCAAATTAGTTAAATATAAAAACAAACATACAAACTAATATTTAAACAGAAGTTAGAAGAATTTACAATTTGTTCTCCCGTCACTTAAGCCGCAGGATTGAGATATCCTCCCTTACGGTCCTAACGTGTAGCTTTCCATAATTCTGCCCATTCTATTTTATCAGTTGCACATGTTTTCTTAAGTTCTTCTGCAATGGTTGCAATCTTTTTTCCAAATGTGTGATGAACATACTCATTATATTTCGCTATTCTCTGTTGTTGGACTACCTTTTTTGCCCATGCACACATTACCAAAGATTAGTATCAAACTAAAATAGATAAGTTCTGAAAATATTCCTTATATAACTTATCATGTCATATCTAAAATGCAGAGGATAGTCATTCTGCAACAAATGTTACCCAATTATCTGGGGATATGTTTACAAATGATGGCGGATGAGTCAAAGCTATAGGATTCTCCTCCCTATATTTAGCATCCTCCTTATACTTGTGTATTATATCAGAGATTAAGTGTCTTTTAAATTGATGCCAATTTTTCCCCATAGATTTCATTACAAAGAATCTACATTCCTTTGCTATGATATGTACATAGTAAATTATTCAAATTAATATTTATAACAACATTGTATAGAATTCAAGAATAATTAAGAATATTATCTCTTACCACAACTGTCACGACCCAAACCCCGGGGTAGTGGCAGAAAAGAAATTTTTTTTTTTTTTTTTTTTACCAGTGGACCTATTCCACAGTTTATAGTCACCAATAAACACAGACTGGAAAATTATAAGGAAAACTAATTTTTAAAATAAACTAATACATCACCATTTACACCTCAACATCAAGCTAGTTATGGCATAATAAGTTACAGACATTTTCAAAGTAATTAACTTAACAAGAGTGCCATTAAAAATCCATAAACTTAACAAGACTTAGTCACGAGTCTTGTATTCACACTTCTAGCATTACCAAGTCTCAATAGTAAATAAATGTTAACTTCTTATTCTGCATGTTGACCATTAATGTCACACTGGACACCACCTGTGGAGAAAGAAGGGGGGGGGGGGTAAGCACAAATTGCCCAGTAGATTACCCAATTTCCCTCTTTTTGGGAAAACATTTTATAAATCTCTAAAACATCTGCATGGTTAATAGTTCTGGATAGCATTTCCATAAATATCAAGGATTTAAACCGTTTAAAGAAATCCATGCTAAAACCAAAACCAAATATCCAAATCAAAACATGTAAAAAATCCCAATTAAAATAATCATAATGCACATCACATAAATCAACACATCACAAGAGTTCCCATCCTCTCATCACAACTAGAGCAACTTATACTATATGTATTGAGTGCTCTCTGCCTGACATCTATCTCTGAAAACCGGAGGGACACCCATGTGTTAAATCCTACCGAACCGGAGGGGCACCGAATGCCTACGCCTACCGAATAGAGATAGTCAGAAAACGAACCCCGCGCGGGTTTACGGGCTCTCACCGAAGGCGGGTATACTAGTCCGCCTACTACAATACTGTGATGCCTAAGATGACTCTCATGCATGATCATATGACATGTGCAATATATATAAACTCAAAACAGTCCATGCAGTAATTTAACACCTTAGACACGCTCTGGTTTTTAACTAAAACCCATTTTGTACTTTAAAATCCAAGAGTACAATCTCTATGGTTTTACCAAATTCCAAGTATAAAAACTTGTACAAAATCATATTGAAAAACCTCTAGAGCGGTCTACGATATTTCACAAATTCATAGTTCATCAAAATAACTATTCAAATAATTTAATTAAAATCACAAAATTTCATTTTCATAATAAATTCCAATTTCAATGAAAATAATATAAAACAAGGAAATTGAATCCCCTACCTTGAAGTAGTGATTAGGTTGAGCTAACGGTGCTAGAAATATCCT
>JXTB01000108.1:154018-173921 GCA_002914805.1 Parasponia andersonii | reverse complement strand
TGATATGAATCCTAATGTAGAATTTCATGAATTTAAAGTGCTATCTAATGGTCTATTTTGGAGTCTATAATTTTTATACATATTTTATATTGTGTTATAATACTTTCATAAAGTTTCAGATTATTTTGATTTAAGAAAAAATCTATAAAACTCTATCATTGTACATTAGTTTTCAGTTTAATAGTTTTACTGGGTTACAATATTTGGATTCAAAATTATGAAAAATGTACTAAATCTTTTTTTATAAATTCCGATAATTTTTCTTGATCTTTCTTATATGTCTTAATGAGCTATACAAATTTTTAGGATAAATCGAATCGTATTGTTGAATCTAAAATTATTTAAGTATGCCTAGGTTGCTAAATGTTTACAGATTTGGTTTTGTTATGAAAATTATTATGTTATTTTATGTTATGGATATTTTTCAAACATATAAAATATGTTTCTTAAGAGCAATGATAGCATGTGTTAATATTTTTTTATAATGAATGTTTTTTTTTGACATAAATAATTAAAAAATAAAGGATAAAGAAGAGACACGTGGTTTCAACGAGTTTGGTTGTGTGGTATTTCACTACAAAGTTTTTCTAAGGACTTGAAGTAAGTAAATCTCACCCTATGTGTTTATATGTAAATTTACATGTTATTATATAATATTATTATGATCATTATGATATGTTGTTATATGCTATACTATATCAGTTTGCATATTAATTATGATGTGAGTATGCACAAGTATTGCATAAATTGCACAAGAGATTATGATTTTTAAAGAATGATTTTTCTAAAGCACTATGCAACCAGATTTTGTTCAAAGAAGAATATTTTTATTTAAGTATATCAACTTCTTGAAAGGAGTATGTGCACTTGACTGAAAGACCTACAGTCACCATATTAAGAACAAATATTTAAATTGCGATGCTAGCCATTTTAGTATGATAGCTATATGGGATCCGAATAGCTATAAGGTCATATGCTTGTCATGAAACTATGTTTATGGCTCATCACTTCTGATAGACTTGGCATTACACTATATTGAGCTCAAATACGAAAGTTTTATGATAGTAACGTTTATGATTAAGATATTTTTCAAAGAAGGGATTTCATAGTTATGATTCTTAAAATGCATTATTCATAAAACACGACATTCATTGCATGCATAAGATTTACTTACTGGGCGCAAGCTCATCCCATTCTTTTAAAATTTTCAGATGAACAATAGATCTTTAGAGGTTGGCTGGCGGCAGCAGTGGAATCCCTAAATGGCGTTAGGACGTTTTTAATCGACTTTAAGTTTTATTTTCTTGTATTTGGCTTTTGGATTAAAAATTAAGTGTTTTTATTTCATATGTTATTTTGAGTATTAAGTTTTTGTTTCCGATGTTTTAATAAGAGGTTGTCTTTTTTAGTTTAAATATTTCTTTTTATTTAAAAAAATATTTATTACCGGATCTTTTTCCTATTTTATTTTAGAAGATGAATACAAAAAAAAATTAAATATTTTCTAGCTCAGGTGCATACTTAAATTACGGGATGTGATAGTTATTAATGCCTGGAAGGATTTCTGCAAGAAATTCAAGTAATTGAGATAAAGTAGAGTCACTCTAACTATTTCTAACTTTTAAATTGAAATTTCTAATTAAGAATGACAATTTTGTGACTTTTGAATTAGGAAAAAGAGGACTTTCAGTATCTTCTAATAATTTTACGAATTCCTCTAGATGATCAATAAAATATTCTTTGGCATTATAAACTATATCAATTAGGCGATCATCTTCCAAATCCATAGAAATATCTTCTATACGAGCTCTTTTATGAGAAACATATTCACTCTGTGATTTTTCTCCGTGCTATATCCACTTTGTATAGGACATATCCATCCCACTCATACACAAATGTCCTCTTATGTCACCAAGTGCAATTTTTTTCATGTTATCACACTTGATATATAGACATGGCATCATATTGGGATCAACCATTTTTAATAACAAATTTCAAAAAAACTTCAACTCATTCCTCGTACTCTTTTGTCGCTCTATTCTTCATCATCCAATTTCTATCAATCTTAGCTAAATTTCTAAAAAATATTCAACAGAACCTCCCCTTATAAATGGACTAACCCTTCCTACAAATAAATACCAATATAACCATTCTAAATACCATAATCAATTCCAACTCAGATAACACCATTTCTCAATCATTTTTTATGTCAATTTATTAATATAATCATACTAACATATTCACATTTAAGATACTAATATTTCATACAAACTTTCATCCACTAACCAAGCATCTAATTGATATAATTATCTCCGATTTAGTAATAATTAAATACATTATAATCGCATTAACTATATTCAAGAGTTTTAACTCATAAATCATCAAAACCATATACTAATTAAAAAATTATTATATATTCTACTAACCAAGTATCAAAAATTTATATTTATCTCTAAATTGACAATACTCTATGATAATATAATCAAATTCATCACTAAAATTACATTATCTATACTATAAAATATTATAAACATTACATATTATCACAAATTATAATCTAATGTATATAGAAAAATCTTAACGTACATTGTACAAAGTCCTCTCATATAACAATTACTAGTATAATGGAATCAATTTAAAACCTAAAATTATCATTCAAACTGACTAAAAAATAAAATTAAAAAATTCGAGAAAATAGGAAGAAATTTGAAAAAAAAAATACCTAAATTACTCAAAATAGTATACTTGAAGTAAAAATTGAAGGAAAATCCACAATACCGATCAAGAATGAATCTAATACACATAAAAAAATATAAAAAAATCACATAAAGGTCAGATTTTGCAACGGTGAGTTGAAAAATTTAAAATCTTTATAGAACAAAATAGAGCTACAAACTCTTACAAATCTGAGAAGAAAATCCTATAGAAATGTTGGGCTCATCAAAAGGAAGAAAAAAACAACAAGAATCACGAAATTTAGTGGTGATTTTGCATGAAAATCAAAAAGGGGCTAATGGAGCAGTTTTTCCCACTCTTGGGTCTGGTCGGAGAAGAAAAAGAAGACTGATGGGGTCGTGCTCAACCCTAGTTGATATAAGGCTTTACCACGCCGCTTCTGGAGTGAGCGACGTGGTACCTTCTAATGGACATACTACGTTGCTCACCCTTTAAGCAATGTGGTATGTTTGGCTGCCACGTCGCTTGGTACAAAAGCAGTGTAGTTTTGGACATGTCATGTCGCTTCTATACGACGTGTCGTGAGTTTAATACCACGTCGTTTATTGCTCCAAGCGACGTGGTATTAGTGACATGGTATATTGCTTTTTTAGTAGTGCATATACTTTTTGTAGCCTATCAATGGATCTTAGTTTTTTCCCTTTTTAAATTACGATCTTTCAATTTAAATCTTAAATACAACTAGATGAACAAATGGACATTGTGCATAGTTTCTCAAACTCATATTTTAAGATACTTGTAATATTTTTAACACATGAGATTGCAAGAATTGGTTCTATAGAGAATATGAAGACTGTCTTTTTTTTTTTCTCTTCAGATTATGGAGACTTTTTAAGAAAACAATATATACTCTTCTTTTTCTCTTAGGCTACTTCTTTATATATATGCATATATATATATATATGTATATATTAAACTATTTAACGAATAAAATATCAATCAAATATATAAATATATATATCAAAGTTAAAAACTTTAGTCGTGACTTTAGTTTTAAGTAGTTTCAAAATAATTTCATACATATATATATATATATATTTATATCAATGAGACAAGTCTGTACTAAGGGTATGGATATAGTCCTCTTAAGGGGATCAATTTCGTTCATATTTTGCCTGACATAGGTCATATTTGACCAATATGGTGTTGGTTAAAATATGACTTGTGTTGGCCAAAATATGAACGGGACTAGTACCATCAAGGGGACTATATCTGTCGCTATATATATATATATATATATATATATATTAAAGTGATTAAAAACTTGACTGTGAGTTTTGGTTTCTAAGAAGTCACACACAAGTAATTTCAAGAAAAATTACTTGAATATATAGTTGTCAATCTAGTAGGTATTTTTTTTTTAACCTATGTATCTATATTTTTTTAGCTGTTGGATCATCATCTAATGGTAATCCAACAGCTATAATGAAGTGCATGAAAAGACGTACATTATTAATGTTATTTATTTTTCTTACTTTTTAATATGAAAAAATATGCAAGAAAAATTTTTATTGGTCTAAATGATACCTATGTATAGGTAAAAAAAAACATATTGGATTGGTACTCTATATATATAATAATTGATTAATTTAATAAACTAACATATATATATATATATATGTGTGACTTAAAAATGAATTAAGTAGCTTCTTAGTAATTTACATGCCACTTGCCCATTAAATGGGTTGAGTTAGCGTGTAACACTCCTCTGAGAGTGTTTCAATTTTAGTAAGTTTCTCTCCATAAATTTAAATTAATTAATTCAAATTAATTAATTAATAATAATTATTAATTAAAGTAGATAAACTATTTATCAGTGTTCAATTACAAAATTTGTGTAATTTCTAGTATAATGTTTGTAAGAAATATAATTAGAGACATATAGACTTGTAATTCAAGTTCTAATAAATTATAATAATTAATTAAACTCTTTCATTAATTTCTCTAATTTATTAATTTTAGTATTATTCCACTAACAATCTGGAATTGCACTCTTGAAGTTACAGAATAAATTTTCTCAGAAAATAGCTAGTAGTCTATTGATTTAATCATTTCATGTAGTTCAATCCTCCATAGACAATTCATACCTAGAGCTAGATCATGTTCCGTTTACCTTTCCAATTATATCTTTATACTTATATACCACTGATTCTCCAATGAACAATTAATTTATAAATCTATTATAAATTGAGTACTCAAATTGTTCAAGACCTGAATCAATATACAAGAAAATTTTCTTTCTAGCTTATATATGGAAGGAATTGTAACTATATCTGTAAGTCACATTCCTAGTTATTCATCTAATTATACTTCCAAGATACAAGTGATTCAGTCAGTTTAGAAAAGAAACCTTAACAAGTATGTTAAAGAACATGATGTTATAAACAGAAATCTATAACTACTTAGGATTAAGATTAATCTACATATAATCATCTGATGATATTATTTGAACTTCAATATATAACGGAATTTATGTGAAATTCAATTGATGTTTGGTCCAGTCCCATATAATCGAATTATATAAAATACATCCACTATAATATCAACACATTAATAGTCTGGACAAAACTATTATATTCTCAATGTTAATGGACCATACTAATAATATTTAATTAAATCACATACTTTAATTAATTATTATGAACTATATTTAGTTTATTATCCATAAAATTAATCCTCATGCACATAGTGCTTACATACCAAATTTGTGGTCATATTAATAAACTAGTTTTTTTTTTTTACATTTAAAGTCATACAAATTATGCACAAATTCAAATAGAAAAAAGTCATTTTATTAATTCAACAAATGTCCAAAATTACATTTTTTAGGACATAAATCCCAACAAAGCACTTGCTCAATTTTTTTATAGTATTCAATAAATATGTAAAAAATTTTAATAGAAGTATTAAAAAAGTTTGAAAAATTTAGTTAAGCCCCTACATTTAAAATTTTGTTGCATTAGTTAATGAAAAAAAACCCAAGCCCATATTAGAATTAATATGCCTATTATTTCATTATAATTGATTTTAAATAAATTTAATAAAAAAAACATCTAAACAACTTGTCAAACACGGCTAAGTCTCCCCAGGAAAACGTCGAGCCTCTCTCTTCGTATTCGCTCCATCAAAGTAGATCAAATCACCGTTTGGTCAATTTCTTCCTCTTTTCCACTCACAAGTGAGAACCACTATTTATTTGCTAAAAAAAAATGGTTGAGATAAAAACACCCAGTGTTTATTCTCTCTGGTGACATTAATATTAATTTTATTAGTCGTTATTATTTTTACAGAGAGTGTATTCTCTTTTATAAATTTTTTGAAAGATCAACTACATAATATTCACATAATAGAATATGTAATATAACAATTTACTTATTTATATTGAATAAAACATTTTTAATAATATTGATAATGAACTCGTTATAAAATGTTTTTAAAGAATAAAAACGTGTAGAATACAATTGTAGTACATTTATTGGTTTTTTAATAACTTTTTTGAATTAAATTACATCCTTTGCAAATAAATCTTGGCTCCGACCTGCACAGTGAATCAATGTTGGTTGGATGATTATTCACTTTATATTTCGGACTTAATAAAATTTCGAATCTTTTCAAAAAAAACACAATTTTTTTTATTTGAAAAACAAAAAAAGGAGTTTAAAATCACAACATATTCTTATTTATTAGTTGGTTTAATTTTTTTTTGTTATGTGGATAGTATTACTCATTTGTTATTCTTAAAAGTCGTTGAAGCATATTATGACACTATTTTCGTAAAGAAAAGTCCACCACGGGGTTTGGGAAAAAAGAATGTCACATTATTTCTTATAGAACGAAAATATTGAACAATTTTAGACATATCGATCAAGTTCAACTTCGTTCGTTGTCATAGGAGAAGAAATAAATAAATAAAGATTTACATACATACGATGATAAAATAAAATGCCAAAGGACAGACGCCGTCCATTTTTTCTTTCCAAAATTTTAATGAGAATCTAACCCATAGTATGATGTTGATTGAGAGAAAAGTAGTATGATCATCAATTCATCGACGCACAGTTGCCTCTTTTCCACCAACGAAAACGAAATCAATTTGCTTCTGCCTTGTTTGGGTTATTTTCGTGGGTCCCACAACCCACCCTACCTTATGTCGTTTTGTGTTGATAAGTGGGCCCTATCCCATTTCCAAATTCCACGTACATAGTCTGACATTTCCCAACCTTATTGCGCTCCCAGTCAAATCAGCATTTCTTCTCCATGACTCAATCTCAGCCATCGAATATGTTCATACGGCGCATCGAACGGTGTTGTTTGGCTAGTGGAACCGTGCGCACAACTGAGCTCTGTTTTAGACGGATTTTGCTCATGGAAAGGTAGAGAGGACGCCAAAAGCTTGTGCTCATGCTTATCCATTTGGATTGAATTGTCTCTTAGCTTTTGTTTTGATCTTCAAATTCCACATTCTTGCCTTTTATTTTTTTTTTAAATGGAGAATTTTTTAAAAGAATATTTTTAATGGAAAATTCCAACTCTTAAGAGTACCGAGTACTATCATTTTTTTTTTCTTTTAAAGAGTACCGTATCAAATTTTTCCTGTAAATATAAATCTATATTTTAGGAGAATTATGTGATATAGTTTTTTTTTGGATGTAACAATAGAGTTTTTTTTTTTTTAATTGTTAGATCAAATCTGGTAGATAAAAAACATTTCAAAAGGGATTATTAAAAAAAAAATGAAACCATAAATAATTTGATGAATCTTATGCTGCTAAATTTATTTTATTGGTTGATATATATGTATATATATAGAGCACAGTCTTATTTTCATTTTAATATTTCTCATAAATATCTATAATCTATTACCTACTTTTGAGATGCAACATCAAAATATAATATTTTGTAAACCATTACATGTTTGGAGATGGTCCATCGGCCATCATTCATGAATAATGAATAAAGAAATTGTGTTAATATCTCGATACATATGGAACATTAAGTTATACTGAATAAAAAATTTCTTTTGCTATGATGACTTGTTTCATCGACAATTTAACACAATAATCCAAACTTTAATCAAGGAAAATTAGATTCGTAGATGTATTGAATAAAAGAATTTAATAGATATTATATATATATATATATATATCATGATGAAAATTTATCATGTATATTTTTTATAGTAAAAATTAAGAGAGAAAAATAGTATTAATGATGTACGTTTTTATGTATCTCATTATTGTTAGTAGATCACTATTGAATGATGATTTGATGACAAAAAAAAAAATTACTAGCCAATCTAATATGTATTTTTTTTATCTATTCATTAGTATTTTTTTAGCTATTTGATCATGATCTAACAATTATTTTAGAAAATATCATTATTAGATAATTAATTAAAAAAATATCACTTTCAAAAATATTTAAAAAATATCAACTTTATTAATTATTTATAAAAATTTTATTATTGTATAAATATTTCAAAAAATAACACTTTTTTATTCTTACCGACTCGATTCCATCATGGTCAACTCGCTCGCCTCCGACGCCGTACACTACAACCCCTCTGACATCGCTTCTTGAGTTTACTAACTTAAAATAAGGTGGCATGTTTGTGTGTAATTACATAAAGAAATTTGATGAATTATCTCGTTTTGCTTCTTATATAGTGAATACCAAAATCGACCAAAAATTACTAATTTGGAAAACTTGGTGCTACCATAATTTAAGCAATTGAAAAAAAAATAAAAAATAAATATTATTTAATGATTTTTTCTCTTTATTTTATGTAAATAATTAATTTTAATTAACAAAAATAATATCTATAAATTAGTAAAAAAAACTACTTGATTAGTACCCTATATATTTATATATCTATTTATGTTGACAATTCAGGAACCCATGATTTAATTAATGTGAGAGTCAGTGTTGCAAACTACATCTAGACAATATATAAAGGTTCTACACGAAAGCATTTTATGTCCAATAATTTATCATAGTATTCTGGAAAAATATACCACCACTTGAGAATTTTTGGCAACTTTTTTCCTTCTACTTTATCCTTAAATTGATGCTTTTTGTTTTTGGTTTAAAAAAAAAGAAAAAACTTAATTAATAACATTTAGGAAAGGTAAAAGAAACGTTTTTTTTTTTTGGTTCTCCAAATAAAATGTTATTAAATTTTACTTGGAATACTAACAAGACCTAAAAAATCTGAGACAAATTTCCCAACAAATATAAACGATTATAACTAATGTAATAAATAAATTTAAAAAAAAACAAAAGTAGTTTGGAACAGTAAATGGCAGCTCCCCAAAGTGGACTTTTACCTAAAAGTTTACAGAAAACGTCATTTTAATCTGACTCGGAACAAAAATTCTTTGCAGGCCATAAACACAATAAATTGCTTCTAGAAACCATTGTCTCTCTCTCCCTCTCTCTCATTCGTCGATGCCTTCAAGAATTCCTGGATGACCATTTTACAATAATACCCCTCACAAAGCCAATGCCTATTACCCTTCACACCCCGCTCGCGGCTCGCGTGCACTTGTCACGAAAGTCGAAACGACAGACAAATGGGAATCGCAAGGGTCACTAAAGATCATGCCCGTACAGACTGGGAGGGAAGCGGAGTATGGCTTCCAATGATATGCTCTGTCAGACTATGATTAGGTGACAGGCAGTGAGGATAGCGAAACAGAAAAAGTATAGTGCATTAGATATAAATTCTTTTTATTTTTTTTTGTTTTTGTTTTTGGGGTTTCCGGTAACACGGTGACGGTAGTGATACGTCCACGTCATCATCAGTGGCAAAGGCCAAAAACGCGTAAAGTGTGACAATCCGGAATCTCTCGATTGGGCACTTTGGTAAGGCCGTTTCTATTGGATTCTGGAGACGTGTCGACATGGCACTCGATGGCGGTTAGATATTAAAGGAATATGGGACCCGCTCTTAGTTTTTTTTAAAACTTGAGAAGTTCGTTTCATTTGGGCTGCATTTCGTTGCATTTGAATTTCATTTCATTGGAGAATGCCACTGAGAACAAACAAAGAGTTTTTCTTTATTTATTTGTTTTTAAATTAAAAATGAAAAAGAAAAAGGTTGGGGGTGGGGGGGTAACGGAGGAGCCAGGGTCGAAGCTTCATATTCGTAGGCTCGTCTTTTTGACTCCGAAAACCGTAAAAGGGAGGGAAAGAAAAGTCTCTCTTTTTCATTAGCTTTGGTCTTTCCCCTCTGGGTTTTTCTATAACCCGCCTTCACTTCTTCACATTACTCTCATCTCTGTGCTCTAAGGTACGCCTTTTTTTTTGGGGGGGGGGGGGGGTGTATTTTTTGGTTGTTGAGAAAAGGGACGGAAGTTTTTGAAGTTTGATTGGTTTTCTAGTTTTCTCTATAGTTTTACTTTTCTGGGTTTGTTTCTATTTCTTTAAACTGTAGAGTTTGAACTGTAAAATATGCCGATTTCAGTTTTGATATATTATTGGAGAAAGTTCGTTTGGTATGGTTACGAATGGAGGAGTAGGTGTTCTTTGTTCTGGGCTTCTGTTATTTTGCTCGAGTTGTAACTAATTTTTGTTTAATTGTTTCTGAATTTGGGCAATTATGGATATTATGTTTATGGATGAATAGCTGGTTTGGATGGTTAAAGACTGAAAATTTTATCTTTAATTAAATGCATAAAGTTCTTAAAAACGAGGGTTTTTTTGGTCTTTAATTTGGGTTTAATTTTTTAGATTGTAAAAGCTTTTTGTGATTACTTTTCTGTGCCCTTATTTCTTGAGCCAAAAGTAATCATGTTTTGATTTCTGGAGGAGGGTTTTGAGATTATGGTGTTGAAATTCACAGGAACATACATTTGTTTAGGTCTTCTCAGGGAGCTTTCCATGTGCAGTGGTTCCAAGAGGAAACCTTCTACCGGTGGTTCGATCATGGAGGGTGAATCAGAGAAGCAAGAAGGGCTCCGGTATAACTCCTCGGTTTTGCTCGAACTATCCGCCTCGGATGATCTTGATGGCTTTAAAACTGCTGTGGAAGAAGGCGGCCGTGATATTGATGAAGCAAGTTTATGGTACGGGAGGAGAATTGGATCGAAGAAGATGGGGTTTGAAGAGAGGACGCCCCTTATGATTGCTGCCATGTTTGGGAGCAAGAGTGTGCTAAATTATATACTTGAAACAGGTTGTGTTGATGTCAGTAGGGGTTGTGGTTCAGATAGAGCCACAGCTCTCCACTGTGCGGCTGCTGGTGCCTCTGCTTGTTCAGCTGAGGTTGTCAAGCTGTTGCTTGCTGCTTCTGCTGACACCAATTCACTTGATGCTAATGGAAACCGACCCTGCGACTTGATTGTGCCTGCTCGTAATAGCTTGGCTTTCAATTCGAGGAAGAAAGCTTTGGAGGTGATGTTGAAGGGCCTCGAACAAACTTCCGATCTGCCTGAGCAAGTAGTTGACGAATTGGAAGATCAAGAACGTCTAGAGATTTCGACCCCTCGTGTCTCAAAGGATGGTCTGGAGAAGAAAGAGTACCCTGTTGACCTCTCTCTTCCGGACATCAAGAACGGGATTTATAGCACAGATGATTTTAGAATGTACACTTTCAAGATCAAACCTTGCTCAAGGGCATACTCACACGACTGGACAGAGTGCCCTTTTGTCCACCCTGGGGAAAACGCTCGGAGGCGAGATCCCAGGAAATACCATTATAGCTGTGTCCCTTGCCCCGAGTTCAGAAAAGGGTCATGTAGGCAGGGGGATGCTTGTGAGTATGCACATGGAATATTTGAGTGTTGGCTTCACCCGGCTCAGTACCGCACCCGTCTCTGCAAGGATGAGACTGGTTGCCAAAGGAGAGTCTGTTTCTTTGCTCATAAACAGGAAGAACTCCGACCTTTGTATGCTTCGACTGGTTCTGCTGTGCCTTCTCCGAGATCATTTGCCAGTTCTTCTCTTGATATAGGGTCTATTAGTCCCCTGGCTCTTGGTTCTCCATCTGTTTTGATTCCACCTCCTTCGACTCCAACATTGACTTCCTCTGGAGCTTCTCCTCCTATGAGTGGAAACATGTGGCAAAGCCAATCTAACATTGCACCTCCCACCTTGCAGCTCCCAGGTAGCAGGTTAAAATCTACTCTGAGTGCTAGAGGTATGGATTTAGATGTCGATTTAATCAGCTTAGAAAGTCATCGCCGTAGGCAGCAGCTGTTGATGGATGGGATATCTGGTATCTCCTCTCCCTCAAGCTGGAACAATGGTTTATCAACGGCTTCTCCATTCGCCACACCAGGCGATCGAACTGGCGATTTGAATAGGGTTGGAGTGAAGCCTACTAACCTTGAAAACATTTTTGGATCTCTTGATCCTTCAATTTTGCCTCAGTTACAGGGTCTCTCACTGGACACCGCAGCATCCCAGCTGCAGTCTCCAACTGGGATTCAGATGCGTCAAAGAATGAACCAGCAGCTCCCATCAAGCTATTCACTTAGCCTCTCATCATCTCCTGCAAGGAGTTCTCCTTTGTTTGGTGTTGACTCATCTGGTGGAGCAGCAGCAGCAGCAGCTATGAGTTCAAGGGCTGCTGCCTTTGCGAAGCGAAGCCAGAGCTTCATTGAGCGCAGCGCCGTTAATCGTCATCCTGGGCTGTCTTCCCCAGCTGGTTCCAGCATAATGCCTTCCAACCTTTCGGACTGGGGCTCTCCTGATGGCAAATTGGACTGGGGTATTCAGGCAGAAGAGCTTAACAAGCTGAGAAAATCTGCTTCCTTTGGATTACGAAGCAGTGGCGGCAGTTATGGTGGGGGGCCGGCTGCATCACCCATGGCAGCAACTGTGGATGAGCCAGATGTGTCTTGGGTTCAATCCCTGGTGGTCGACGCCCCACCTGTAAATCCTGTGCAGTTTAACAGCTTTGAGGAGCAGCAACAATGTCATTATGACAACGGAGCTTCGGAGATGCCACCAGCTTGGGTGGAGCAGATGTACATGGAGCAGGAACAGATGGTGGCTTGATGGAAAATCAAACCCCATTATCTCTTACTTATTAACCGTTTAATTATTTTTTTGCTCGTCATTTTTTAAATTCTTATTGATATTCATAATATTTAGATTTTAAGAAACCTGAGAAGGGGACGGAAAGATCAGGGGAAAAAAAATCCCAAGAAAATAGAGAAGTTGAGCTGGATAAAAGGTTTCTGCTCATACACATGATTTAGGTTCTTAAGAATAACAGGGCTTAGTAATTATTATTTTGGTTGTAATCTTCCATTTGATAATTTTCACCATTGAAACCTCAGATGCTGATTGTTTAAAAGCACTCCGCATTTGAATCGGGTGGTGTTGTATACGTTTATGTAATTTTTAACGGTTGATGTCTGTTCAATCAATCTATAAAACAAGTTTTATTATTTCAATCTTCCGTGATTGTACATTATATCAGTAGTCTCTTGGACTATGGATGACTATTGCCTATTTCATTAGCTTGAGAAAAAACGATGTTAATTTTAGGTCCTTCGAAAATTTAAGGTGCTGATCCTTTTGGAGCTTGGACCCTTCTACCTTGGTAATTCAACTTTTTTCTCTTCCTTTCATCCTTTGCCAAATGGGATGGCTGCGTTTTACTTTATAGAATTCTGCGTATTGCTTTCGGCATTAAAAAGTCGAGTTGGGAGCACTAATGTAAAGAAAATTCCTGCTACATCAACATATACGAGTCTTTTGAATGAACTTTTTTTTGTTGGGTTATCGTTAGTGGAGCACTAAAATATAAATAAAGTTTAGCTACATCAGTCCAAAGGCACTATGAGGACATTGGAACTCCGTATAGGGAACTCCCAATGCTGTTTATTGCTAGTGCCTACTTAAATTGTACGGCTTGGTTGAGAATGAATGCTAATAAAAAATGTATTATTTTAAATTTTTTATCAAGGAAGGAAAAAAATTGGCTCAGCCTCCTGGATTCTTTGTTAGGTCATTGTGTCCAAATTTTGATAGGAGACGTGGATAGTGACCATGTATTTCAAGTGGAAACTTGCTTAAAAGAGTTGTTAGCGTCCCAGCTTTCCTATGGCACTTCCACCCATATTCATGCAAATATCTTCTCCTGTTTTCAAACTCTTCAATAAATCACTTCTAAAACAAGCAATAATTTTTCCTTGCCAAAGAAGAAGAAGAACAAGAAACATTGGGCGGCAAGAGTTAAAGATGTATTCTTAAAATTGGAAATTTTTTTTTATAATATATGTTGAGAAATAAAATGTATTGGGTAGTGCTTCAGTGCGGTGACTATTCAACGTAGCTACCGTGTACTAGGATTCCTTTCAATTATTATATTGTCCACAATTTAAGATTTAAAAACATGAAGTATATTAGAATGTCAAGTGTTTGAACAAGCATCTTTATACATTAAAAAGAGAAAAAAAGAAAGAAGAATAGGACCGCTAAGAATAAGGTTTTGACTAGTAACTAAAAAAAAAAGTTCCTCCCTAAATATATTGTTGTGCGGTCTAAAATCCTATGCCAGGTCGCATGTGTAAGAATATGTGCGACATCCACTGCATATGTTATGTACGACCTCCACCGCATATATTATGTGCGACCCGAAAGAAAAGGAAACTAGTCTTTATTTCGTCAAACGGGTAACCTACAAGGAAAGGGAAACAAAAGTCTCTCTTTCAAGTTCGACCAGTTACCCGATTTAAGTGATTACCCAATTATGTTATTACTCAAATTGTATTACCCGATTGTAATTACCCATTTTCACAATTAGGAATATTTACTCTCATCTATATAAAGGGAGCTTAAGGATTCGGGATAGGGGGATCTTGGAAAAAAGTTTAGAGAGGCAAAAAAAGAATTCTTAAGAGTATTCTCTTCTTTTCAAACAACACATTGTAATTTTGAGTTCTTGTAATTCTCCAGAATATAGTGAAAAACAGTGGACATAAGCTCATCTTTTTCAGGGCTGAACCACTATAAAATCTTTGCCTCTTTATTTGCTTTGATTAATAACTCAATTCACACAAGCCACATCTCATAATTTTTTTTCTAAAATTTATTGTTGACAAAACCTCCATCAATAATTGGCGCTAGAAGGAGGGCTATTTTGGCTAAAACAGTTTGTCAAATTTCACTTTTTTAATAATGGCAAACACCAGAAACACTACCAGAGTCACCGGAACTAGCCAAAACCAACCCTAAAGCACTGCTGCTACATAGGCAGACCCTGCTCAGGATCAGCCTACTATGACCGCAGCAGAGAACCTTTCCCAGAGACAGGATTGCATGGAGGAGACACTGGTGAATCTTCAGCAAGTCACTAACCAGATCAATGACACCCTACGACGACTTGCTGAAGGGCAGATGGTGACCCCTCCACAACACGAACGTCCCAAAGAACGTCCTACTCAATTACCTGAGAAAGGAATACATATCCTAGAGACAAGAAGACGCGGCCAGCTAAGAACCCAGCAAGAGCGTCATGAAGATCGCATCTCCAAAGGAAAAGGCAAAGTCGCAAACTTGCCTCCTGAATCTGGTACGGAGAGTTCAAGCACTAACCGTGATCGTAGACAATCTTCTCGCAAATCCACTAATAGTCAAGATCGCTTGAACAGCGAATGAAGACGACCATCGAGAAGCGTCTTCGAAAGAATCAGCAGAGAGTCGAGACAAGATCCTATAGACTAGTAGTTGGAGCGATGGCGTAGTCATGATCGATCCGTATCGCATCATAACGACCAAAGAATCAGCCCGCCATGCATCAGGATAACGATCAAAGGCCGCCCTTGCCGCCAGCAAGAGATAATGCTTTCCTCTACATGTCGATGTTCACAATTTAAGGATCGCATTAGACGCACTTACTGGTTGGAACGATGAGCTCGCTGATGGATATCGTCAATCGCCATTCAGCGAGGAAGTTCGAGCTGCAGCCCTACCTATTGGATTCAGACTTCCCATCATTAACACTTTTGATGGGAAAACTGATCCACAGGACCATATGGATCACTTCAATGACTTAATGGAACTTCATCGTGTCAATGATCATGCGCGTTGCAGATGTTTCACTGTAACTCTCTCGGGAGCAGCAAAGAAGTGGTTCTGAGGACTCAAATCCGGGTCGATCTCGTCCTGGCAACAACTTCAGATGGCGTTCTTGAGACAGTTTCAAGCTGCAAAGAATTTTACTGTTCCACTTGTTAGCTTGTCTACAATCTGACAAGGTCCAGAGGAGACTCTACAGTCTTATCTCAATCGATTCACCTCGGAGTTAGCAAAGGTCAACAACCCACCTAAGGGAGGAGTTCTAACTCTTATGATGGTTGGGATGCGACCAGAAACTAAACTCTGGGAGGAATTACTTGAGCGAGAATGTAGAACTCTTGAAGACTTCTACCGAAGGGTTGGTCGGCATCTAAGGTTAGAATCTTCGCGCGAGAATCTTCAAAAGACTAAGAAAGAAGGAAGGAAAGATGCGACTAAAGATGCGGTCATTACCAACAATAATAGTAATAAGAAAAATAAAAGGAATAATGAACAGCCGAAGGAGAGTCAGCCTAGACCCAAAAGGCAAGCGATTTCAAGAGCTCCCATGCGGTTCAACAATCACACTGAATTAAACGTGCCCATAGATCATATCTATATGGTCACAAACCAGAAGGAGCGATTCCGTTAACCGGATTCAATGAAGCAGGGCAGGACAAAGCGCGACCCCAACAAGTTCTGCCGGTATCACAATGATATTGGGCATGATACCAATAATTGCTTTGCCCTGAAGGATGAAATTGAAAGGCTGATTAGAGAGGGGCGACTGCGGCAGTACACCAGGCAGAACGACGAAAGGCGAGAAGAAGACCAACAGTGACCTCCAGAAATTCAGCGCCAGGTGCGAACTATTTTCGGAAGACCGCACGTTGGGGGAGATTCCAAGAGAGCACAGGATAGGTATGCGCGAGAAGCTCGACAGCAGCCGTTAACTAACGTCATGCATCTTGAGCAGCGACCACTCAAGCTTCAACGAGTACTGGATATGGACATTACCTTCACAGAACAGGACGCGAGGGAGGTCCATTATCCGCATAATGACGTGTTGGTCATAAAAATTAACTGTGGAAGCACACAGTTGTGGCGAGTATTGGTCGATAACGGGAGTGCTGTGGACATCCTGTACTTCGACGCCTTTAAGAAGATGGGGTTGAATGAGAGCGACTTGAAGCCTGCCGCCACTCCAGTCTATGGTTTCACTGGTGACAGCCTGATGCCTATGGGCATGATTGAATTGATGGTCAGCGTTGGGACATATCCTAGGGTTTCAACGATAATGACCCAGTTTTTGGTGGTAGATTGCCCCTCTGCTTTCAATGCTGTGCTGGGAAGACCAACACTGAGGGAACTTCAAGTCGTCACCTTGATCTACCATCTCACTATGAAGTTTTCGACCCAACACGGGGTAGGCGAGGTGTGAGGAAATCAATATGATGCGAGGACTTGTTATAACAACTCGCTAAAACTCGCAGCAAAGGATGCGACGTCCCGCACAATGATGGTCCACCTGCCAGAGGAAGCATCAGTTGAGGCAGCGAGTGAAGCTCCAGTCGGGTCGTCAGATAAAGCGTCAGTCGAACCATCAGTGAAAGCGTCAATCGAAACGACCAGTGAAGACTTCGATCCTCGAGAAATAGACGAAAAGGTTAGAACTGGACCCATTGAAGATCTGGAGGACTTATCATTCGACATGTCTTCCAGGACTTTAAAGATTGGAACGGAGGTTCAAGGACCTGTGCGAGCTTCATTGGTCGCTTTTCTGAAGTCTAATTTGTATGTCTTCGCATGGCAACATTCGGACATGGTAGGGATTGATTCAAGGATCATATCCCACCGTCTTAACATAGATCCGACAAAGAAGCCTGTACAGTAGAAAAAAACGGCTATGAATCCAGAACGCTACGTCACGTTAAAAGAAGAGGTGGAGAAGCTGCTCGAAATTGGGTTCATAAGAGTCTTTTTATCCTGACTGGCTTGCAAACCCGGTTTTGGTGAAGAAACCCAATGGGAAGTGGAGAACATGTATCGATTTCACCGATCTCAACAATGCATGTCCGAAGGACAGCTTCCCTCTTCCAAGAATCGACCAGCTTGTAGATGCGACGTCGGGGCATGAACTTTTAAGTTTCATGGACGCGTATTCTGGATATAATCAAATCCCGATGTACGAGCTAGATGAGGAGCATACTTCATTCATCACGGATCGAGCATTATACTGTTATAAAAAGATGCCCTTCGGACTAATCAACGCAGGAGCGACCTAGCAACATCTTGTCAATATGATGTTTGCAAAACAAATTGGCAAGACAATGGAGGTATACGTCGACGACATGCTGGTGAAGTCAGAGAAGGACGAAGATCACATCAAACACCTTGATGAGATGTTCAAAATTCTCCGGAGATACCAGATGAAGCTGAATCCCCAGAAGTGTGCATTCGGAGTAGGATCTGGAAAATTTCTGGGTTTTATGGTCATTCAGTGAGGAATCGAAGCAAATCCTCAGAAGATACAAGCGTTGATTGATATGCAATCTCCTCGTAAACCCAAGGATGTGCAAAGCCTAGCAGGAAGAGTAGTGCACTGAGTCGGTTTGTATCCAGATCAACCGATAAATGGCAACCTTTCTTTGAGGTATTAAAAGGATCAAAGAGGTTCGAGTGGACGGAAAAATGCGAGTAGGCATTCCAAGAGTTGAAAAAGATCTCGGGTTCTCCTCCACTCTTGTCGAAGCCAAATCCAGGAGAAGAATTATGCTTATATCTCGTTGTTTCTAAGTATGCAACGAGTGCTGCATTAATTCGCGAGGAGGGAAATATTCAGCGACCTGTGTATTATGTAAGTAAAAGATTACTTGATGCTGAAACCAGATATCCAAAGATGGAAAAATTGGCGCTAGCCCTCGTCATTACATCAAGAAAGCTTCGACCTTACTTCCATGCTCATTCCATCAGGGTTTTCACAAATTTCCCGTTGAAACAAGTCTTACAGAAACCTGAGGCGTCAGGACGGCTGCTTAAGTGGGCTGTTGAATTGAGTCAATTTGACATCAATTTTCAACCTCGCACTGCCATAAAGGGTCAGGCCCTCATAGATTTTATTTCAGAATTTACATACGATGCCGATCTTCCCACGGGAGTACTCGAAAAACCCACTTCAGATACATCAAGGTTGTGGAAACTTTATGTTGATGGGTCATCGAATGAAAATGGAGCAGGTGCGGGCATAGTTTTAATCAGTCCTGAAGGGCACAACATTCATTGTGCGCTTCGCTTCAAATTCCCAGCGTCGAATAATGAGGCCGAGTCTGAAGCATTGATAGCTGGGCTAAAGCTCACACAAGAAATGAAGGTCGAAATAATTGAAGTGTATAGTGACTCCCAGCTGGTCGTATGTCAGGTTAAGGGCGATTATCAATCGAGAGGAGAGAGAATAATGGCCTATTTGGAGAAGGTACAGCAATTGTTCTTAACGTTCGACACTTATAACCTTCAACTTCTTCCTCGCATTGAAAATTCCCGGGCGGATGCACTTGCTAAGCTCACTTCGACGAAAGATGCATAGTTGTTGAAGGTAGTTCCTGTTGAATTTCTTATATCGTTAAGCATCGAGGTCGAACCCCAAGTAGTTATGCCAGTTGATGAAAAACTGTCATGGATGGATCCCATAATGCGATATATACAAAATGGCGATCTTCCTGAGAGCAAAGACGATGCAAGGCGACTCCGCATGAAAGCAGCCCGCTATATCATCCAGGATGAGAAGCTTTATCGAAGGAGTTTTAGCTCGTCATTATTATTGTGCGTCAATGATAAAAAAGCACGCTATATTATGAGGGAAATTCACGAAGGAATATGTGGAAATCATTCTGGGGGGCAAGCACTTGCGAATAAGATTCTTCGACAAGGGTAATTTTGGCCAACTATGAAGAAGAATACATTGGAATTTGCTAGGAAGTGTGATAAATGTCAACGATTTGCGACTATTCCTAGAAAACCACATGTTCCTTTAACTTCAATGACTAGTCCATGGCCATTTGCTATTTGGGGAATTGATATTATCGGGATGCTTCCATTGGCACGAGGAGGTTTGAAGTATGCGGTGGTCGCAGTCGATTATTTTACAAAATGGGCGGAA
>JXTB01000108.1:112549-132866 GCA_002914805.1 Parasponia andersonii | reverse complement strand
TGTAAAGTTGATTCTAGTCACTTGATATGTCTATTATGCAATATGAACATGTTTATTATTGGCCTATTATGCATGTGAGAATCTTGGGCATTACACTTATGAACTCTTGATTCATGTACATGTATATATATACATATATATATATATATATATATATATGTATATAGGTTTAATTTACTAGTCGTTGTATACATAATAGACTTTTTGTGTACATATATGTTCTCTGACTTTGAGGGATCTCTGATCTTTGATATGAAGATGAAAATTAGCATTCTATGATTTAAACCTATCAAACGTGGAAGAGAAAAAAATATGAGCTTAAATCAAACTTGTATTTTTAGAAATAATTGTATATTTTTTAAAAACGATTGCAGGTATATATCAGAAATAATGTACTAGGATCATATAAATTTAGATATTGAAATGTATAAAATGTGCAAAAAGTGAGAAAGATCTAAGTAAGAATGTAATGAGAAAGAGAGTTGTACTAGCATTTCACTAGTAATAGAAGGGGCTTATAGATTTTTTCTAGGACATCTCCCTAGAATCAGTGTGCTTATCTTCTGATTTAGACTTCAAATTTTATTTTGGTTGATAGAAATTTAGTTCAGGAAGATATTACTAAGTTCTGGTAAATATATACTTAATTCTGGTAGATAATATAGTAAATATGGCAAAAAGTTTATAAAAATATAAGTAAGCAATACCCACTAATATTATGAAATAAAAATTAGAACATTAAAGAACAAGCTAGTAGATATAATTAAGAGCTATGTATATAAATTCTAGTAGATATTCTATCATTTATCAACTATATATTTACAAGAATTTTTTTTTATAATACTTATTTGTGGTTCAAGACGTTTTCAATTAGATATATGCATTTGCGTTGTTGTATATTGACTATAAATTAAGTGTCAGTCAATGATTTTTTAGACTTTGTATTTCATATATAGGGAAGTTTGTTTCAGAATGGCATTTTCTATAGCAAGAAATTTCTGAGATTTAGTACTTACTTTTTCAATTGTAACCATACTTCAAGACATCGATAGAACTTGAGCAAGAACAATTTCCCCTACTTCTTCTTATAGATTTTTTTATCCCCTACTAAAAGTGTTGTGTATGTCAAGGTTTACCATTACTTTTGATGGTGAAAGACAAAAATTAGACTGCTTATTTACTTAGTCAATTGCATAGTGGTTCATGATGTTTTCCTAGAGATTCATGAAATTTTTAGTGGTTTATTATTCTTTTAGACTAGTTTATGATTTTCATCACCGATTTAATTTGTGTTTGATTAACAAATTTATGTATTTCTTTTATAAGCTTGCATATTTGGTTCATATATTTGTAAATTCCAGATAAAATAGACTACATTGTATTCCGAAACTACCCTCCCTTCATCTAACTCACCTTTCGAACTTTTGCATGGTCATTTTGTTGTATATTCGTCTGTTCAACAAATGCTTGAATAAGTCACCATCATATGTGCCTGAAAACCATATCAGGTTATTGGCTCACAAACCCATATCAGTTATACCAGTTAAAGCGTTTGATTTTATTTCTATATATGAGAGCTCCCTTTGATTCATAAGTTTATGGTTTATAGGCACATTTCATAACCATATACCAGTTAAAGCATTTGATAAAATGCTTGAATGAAAATTTCCATCAATTTCAATATTTGGTTTATAAGTTTATGTATTTCGTTCATAAGTTTTTTTTTTCTGTTTTATTTTTGGCATATAGATCCTGATTTTTATTAAAAATATTTCTAGTATATATCGGTATTTAGAGGTTGCAATTGATTCATTTCAAGATAATTCATGGTGTATTTTCTTTGTTTATGACCAGTAAATTATACTATAAATCTACCTTGATATAGATTTTAAATTCATTATTATTTGGTTCATTATGTGGCTCCGTAATTGAAATGATTTTCTTGTTTATAAAATATTCTGTTTGATTTATGATTTTTTGTCGTCATTTAATGAATTTATATATTAAGTAATTATTGTCATACTTTTAATTACTGTTTGGTATTTAAACTTGGTTATCTAGTATATGAATTTAGGTATCTATTTGGTTCATGACTTTTGTATAATGGTTCATGACTTTTGCATAATGGTTCATGACTTTTTCAGTATCTGTTTAATTTGTGTTTGGTTAATACAATTATGTATTTCATTCATAACCTTATATATTTGGTTCATATTTTTGCTAATTTCTAATTAAAATGGAGTACATTGTATCGAAAATTAATTGGGAAGAACCAAAGAAAATAAAAATGAATTACTCAAAGATACATATACTATAACTCATCCATGATAAGATGAGTGTACAACAGTGGAGCTAATTCAAGAAAACATGCTTTGGATATTTCATCAATGTAAGAGTAAGAAGAAGCATCCTACAACTTGTTCACCATTTGCTTCTGAGATCGATACTATGCCCCAATAGTGATGAAGCATGGTCCAAGATCAATGGACTCAAATATGTATTTGGTCTGAAGGAGTATACAATAATTATAAGGATGAAGACCAAAAAAGTAATAGACTTGAAAAAACATAATCTACAAGATATAGGAGATTTTAAAAAATTTTTCTCCCTTGAAAAAAAGTAAAGAAGCAAGAGATTAGAGAAAAATTTCAATCATATAGTGGGAAGAACGATGAGATGATGATAAAGCTTTGCAAGCTATACATACTTCCGAATTTCTTGATTGGAGATCAACAAGAACTGATCAAAATAGAATATGTTAACATGGTAGACATAGATTGGATGTGGGAGGACTACCATTGGAGAAGAATCTCATTTGAAAAAAATAATAGAGTACATCAAGTCGACACCTAACAAGCACCATCTCTCTCAGTGCCCCCTATATGGGTGTCCAGTCGCTCTTCAAATTTAGGGTTATGGGATACTAATGAACATGGGTATATATATCGAGTCAAGAGGACATTTGCATCTAAGAATCACAAATTAGGATTTAACCAAACAACCCAACTTTGATGAGTTGTGTGAAAATATTTTCCAAGACCTTGATAGAAGTAACAGATTCATGATTATTACATAGTGGCTGATGTCTTTTTTTTGTTAATCAGGTTCATGTTTCTATTTCTAAGTAGTTCATGATTTTCTAATAACCTTAAACCATTTCCTTGCTTGATATTAAACTATTTCCAAGACCCTAATGTAAGTAAATGGTTCGTGGTTTCATGAATTTTAAACTGGTTCATAACATTCGTATACTTTTTGGATTAAAATGCTAGTACTTGATAATGTTATTACACCGGTACATAAGAATTATATAATGGTTCATAGGTTTCTATTATTGGTACATAGATTTTACAATTGTGATTAAAATGAATATACTAGTTCGTGGTTCTTTATTCTTATTGGTGTAGTTCACTTTAAGAGATTCATTTGATTATTTCAAGCTACCTACCTTGAAATATTCTATACTCCTGATGAGCTGAAGAAAGAGTACATGGCATAATTTAGAGAAGAGGAAATTTTATAGAAGAAGAATATGATGAACAATCTTCTGTCGAAACAACACCAAATCTTCTTCAGCTAGAGAATATAATCAGGCAGAATAGGTAGATTATCAAGGAAAATAAAGAAATGAAGAAGCAAATTGACTTGTTAGAGAGAATGGTTGTTGAGATACATTCAAAGCTTTTCCCTGAACAATATGCACCTGGTCCAAGCAATGCAGCATCAGTAGCTGACAAAGGAATGTAGGAGAATATTGAGAATGAGGAAGTTGCTGACAAAAGAGCTGAGCATGAGGATACTACTACACAATAGGACTGTAGTGCAGCTCAGGTAAATAATCAAAACCTTTGTTTGCTTCATTACTTTTGTCTTGGTTCATTTAATGAATGACTTTTTTTTTGTTGTGAAGGAGGTCATTCAGGAGCTTAAAATTGATGAATTACAAGCAAAAAAACAACAAAACAATGACATGCCTAAAAAGGTAGTTTTAATATTTCAACATGGTTCATGATATTTGTACTTTGTTCATGAAATTATGTATGTAGTTCATGACATTATATATATGGTTCACAAGCTTAATATTACTACATCTTTATGCTTGTTTATAAATATGCAAAACCTAGGGAGCAGCAGCAGTGAGCTAGCTAAAAAGATTGACAAAAGAAAAGCTATTATGGTGGATGAGATGCATACAATATAGTTAAATGCATTTTTATTTTGGTTAACTTTACATTCAAAGTTGAAATATTTTTGTGATATTTTAGGTTGGGGAGAAAAACATAATAAATGAAAAGGATGATACAAGTAGCCAAGAAAAGGAGAAGGAAGAGAAAAATGAAGAAGAAAATCAAGACAAGGTATCTAGAATTATTAATAGGTTTTAATTATACTTGGTTCATGACTTTCTATTTGGTTCATAGAATTATTAACTTAGTATATGTGATAATGTACTAAAAGAAAATTCATTTCATTTGGCATAACGTATTATAATTAGAAAACTAAGTTCATATATAAATAACCATCAAATCTGAATGTGCAGATACTGGATAGTGGCAATGACAATGGCAGCAAAAACACGGAGACACATACTGTAGAAAAAGACTAAGGAGGGAAAAACTTGGATGCAGAACCGATATATTAATCAACCATTTATACTATAAATGTTTAGATACGCAGTATTCTGTAATTCCAACTTAACTAAATTCAATTTCATCAATGAGATATGTTTAGTTTATAACATGTTTAAAATAGTACATAGCTTTTTATATGTGGTGCATCAATTTGAATTTTAATAAATATGGCACAAGATTTTAAAAGACAATAGTCTTTGGTTCAGTAATTTTTAGATTTTAAAGTTATATAACTAGTTTTGATTCTTGGTTTATTTGTATAACTATGAACTTAAAAGTAATTTAGGATTTTCCAACAAGTTATGCCTAGTTCATTACTTTTCTTGTCTGATACATAGGTTTTTAATCTTGGTACATGTAATAATATACAAAGAATTTCAACCCAAAGAAATAAGGACAAAAATTGGTTCATGACTTTTTCTGTTTAGTTCATAGAATATTTAACTTGGTATATGATAATGTACTGAGTAGAAAATTGATTTTGGTTGACATTATGTATCATAGTATATGCTCACTTGGTTCATCATATTGGTTTATATGACCAGGTCAATGAAGAAAAGATTAAACAAGCAGCAGAGAAGAAAATTGACAATAGACAACCAAAAGCAAAGGTAAATATTCTTCATTACAAAATAAAGCAATTCTAAAAGCATTATGTACTTATATACTAAATATAATAACTGATTTCATTTTACAGGAGGCTGCTAAGACCAAAGTAACTACTTCTGGACCTAGAAAGTCTCCACGAACAACAAAGGAACAAGCCATAGGGGAACAAGTAGCCGCTGAACCAAAACAGAAAAGAACAAAAGCACCAGCAAAGAGAGTCCTTCGGTGAAGCTAGATTTTTCTAACATAAAGGCATTTGCATCTAAGCCCACAAACAAGAAATAAATATTTGTTTCATCATTATAGATTTAGAAACTAGTCTAATAGTTTATGTTCCTAGTTTATGACTGAAAAACAAGTTTATGTTTCTAGCTGGCAGCTAAAAAAAATGTTAATTGTTTATATTTCTAATTTATGTTTCTGGTTAATTGTACTAGTTTATAGTTTATGGTATATTGTTTTTTGTTTAAAATAAATCTTATTTACATAATTTTATATAACAATGAATATATATTTGACAACTTTATTGTATTTGGTGTTATTGTGGTGGTTCATATAGAAAACTATTTGATTGTACTATTATTACTAAAGTATTTAATCTTTTGATACATGAGATGTATATATGTCATGAACCACATATTAAAACTGATGAACTATAAGGTAAAATAATGTAACAATTTGAAAAATATATAAAAATACTAGTACATTTTTAATGGTATATGACTTCATATACCAGATATGGAAAAGCATGTACCTAGCAAAGAAATCTATATACTAGCTACCGAAATATCACATAATAAGGTACAAAATATATAGGTAAGTCAGATGTATTTATGCTTCAACAAAACATTGTAACTATCACATCCCCTAATTTAGATATGCACTTAAGATAGAAAATGTTTAATTTTTGTATTCATCTTCTAAAATAAAATGGAAAAAAAAATCCGGTAATAATATTTTTTAAAATAAAAAGAAATATTTTAACTAAAAAAAAAAACTTCTTATTAAGACATTGGAAACAAAAACTTAATACTCAAAATAACCTATGAAATAAAAACACTTAATTTTTAATCCTAAAAGCCAAATACAAGAAAATAAAACTTAAAGTCGATTAAAAATGTCCTAACGCCATTTAGGGATTCCAGCGCTGCCGCCCAAAGATCTATTACTCATCTGAAAATTTTAAAAGAATGGGATGAGCTTGCGCCCAGTAAGTAAATCTCATGCATGCAATGAATGTCGTGTTTTATGAATAATGCATTTTAAGAATCAAAACTATGAAGCCCCTTCTTTGAAAAACATCTTAATCATAAACGTTACTATTTAATAAAACTTTCGTATTTGAACTCCACATAGTGTAATGCCAAGTCTATCAGAAGTGACGAGCCATAAACATATTGTCATGACAAGCATATGACCTTGTAGCTATTCGGATCCTATATAGCTATCATACTATAATGGCTAACATCGCAGTTTAAACATTTGTTCTTAACATGATGACTGTAGGTCTTTCAGTCAGGTGCACATACTCCTTTCAAGAACTTGACACACACTTAAATAAAAATATTCTTCTTTGAACAAAATCTGGATGCATAGTGCTTTAGAAAAAATCATTCTTTGAAAATCATAATCTCTTGTACAATTTATGCAATACTTGTGCATACTCATGTCATAATTAATATGCAAACTAATATAGCATAGCATATAACAACATATCATAATGATCATAATAACATCACATAATAGCATGTAAATTTACATATAAATACATAGGGTGAGATTTACTTACTTCAAGTCTTTAGAAAAAACTTTGTAGTGAAGTACCACACAACCAACCTTGTTGAAACCACATGCCTCTTCTTTATCCTTTATTTTTTATTATTTATGCCAAAAAAAAAAACATTCATTATAAAAAATATTAACACATGCTATCATTGCTCTTAAGAAACATATTTTATATGTTTGAAAAGTATCCATAACACAAAATAACATAATAATTTTCATAACAAAATCAAATCTGTAAACATTCAGCAACCTAGGCATACTTAAATAATTTTATATTCAACAATATAATTTGGTTTATCCTAAAAATTTGCATAACTCATTAAGACATATAAACAAAGATCCAAAAAAATTATCGGAATTATAAGAAAAGATTTAGTACATTTTTCATAATTTTGAATCCAAATATTGTAACCTAGTAAAACTATTAAACTGAAAATCAGTATACAATGATAGAATTTAATAGATTTGTTTCTTAAATCAAAATAATCTGAAACTTTATGGAAGTATTTTTAACATAATATAAAACATGTACAAAAATTATAGACTCCAAAATAGACCATTAGATAGCACTTTAAATTCATGAAATTCTACATCAAGATTCATATCAACACCAAAATTAGAAAAACAATAAAGATTTTGAAAATCATATTTAATTGTAGAAATTTTCAAAAATCGTGAAAATATTTGGAGACCTAATCACACATTGATAAATGTCCAGTTAAAATTTCAAGTCGAAAAGATATCAATAGCATGGGTTTTGAACGTTAATAAACAGGAATATTAAGTCTGTCAGATTCACTATGTTAAGGACAATATAAATAAAAAATTTAATAACGAATACAAATAAACCCCTATGATCATAAAATTTTTTAGAATATAATCTAATATATAAGAAAACAAGTTGTTAAAATTTCAGGTTATAAAAAAAAAATCCTAACCCTAGATATCATAGGTTGAATTTTGATCTAACAGCAGCAAAAACAATAAACTCAAAGAAAATAGTGTTTTTAAATATTTACCTTCTTCTTGAAAATTGAAAAAAACTAAGCAAAAACTCTTGAAATCACAAATACTCTAAGGAACTATGAGAGAAAGATAGGTAGAAAAATTTAGGAGGAGGCTTAATTGTATTTTCATGAGAGAGCATAATATATATATAGGTTTTTGGCTTAGGGTTTTTTTTTTAAACACTCATCATCGTTTTTCTTTTTTATTTTTATTTTTATTTTTATTAACCCACAGGTATAACTTAATGTTCTACCTTATCATATTATAGGAAGCTTCCCGTTTCCCTTTTTGTCACTTAATTTTTTTTAAAAATAAAATCTATCTATGTTTTTTTTTTAATAAGTATAAGTTAAATCATATCTATACATAAGTAGTAAAATAAATTAAAATCTTTATAATAATTCATACAAGTAAAGTAGTGGAAATTAAAACTTCACGTGCTTCACGCTTATTTAATAATAATAATAATAACAATAGACATTCTTATTCGTATATACAATGTGTGCTTAATTAAAACTTAGGTATATACCTATAAGTTTGTTATCAAATTATTTGGACTCTAAAAACAAACTAGACTAAGATTTAAACAACAATAATTACTAGAATAATTCACTTAACTCAAAAATAGATACAAATTAATCACATTATTATAACAATCACATATAAATGCAAATGCATGAAAATTTATTTCTCATTAGGCACGTAGTCCAACTTGGCTTTCATGTGTGTATTCCACTGTAACCGTATTCATAAAAATTTTGTTAGTGCATAACCATTTCACTTATCATAACCATAGATTTAAAACACATGAAAAACAAAAATCATATTATAGGATAGACTTGATATTACAATTTCCTACCCCCTTAAAACAATTTCATTCTCGAGATTATAACTTACCAAATAAGTTCGGATATTTAGCTCTAATCTCATCTTCACATTCCGAAGTTGCCTCTTCCATTGCATGATAGCCCCAAAGAACCTTGACCAATTTAATTTTCTTATTGCGAAGCTCCTTTTCCTCTCTTTCCAAAATTCGAATAGGAACTTCTTCATATGTCAGGTCTTTTCGCAATTGGAGAGGTTCATAACTTAAAACATGTGATGGATCAGCCAAATATTTTCTCAACATCGAGACATAAAATACATTATGTACCTCAGAAAGTCTCGGTGGTAAGGCCAATCTATAGGCCATGTCCCCAACTCATTCTAAAATCTCAAATGGTCCAATGAATCGTGGACTTAGCTTTCACTTTACACCAAACCTCATAACTCCCTTCATTGGTGCAACTCTAAGAAATACCATGTCTCTAACTGAAAATTCTAAGTCTTTTCATCTCTTATCTGCATAACTCTTTTGATGACTTTGGGCTTTTTTCATCTTTTTCCTGATTCTTTCCACAACATTAGCTGTTTGCTGTACAATTTCTGGATCTAGAAGTTTTCTCTCACCAACTTCATCCTAATGAATCGGGGAACGACACTTCCTACCATAAAGTGCCTCATAAGGTGCCATATCAATCGTCGCTTGGTAGCTATTATTATAAGAAAACTCTATCAATGGTAGATAGTTGTCCCACGTAACACCAAAATCCAAAATACAGGCTCTCAACAAATCTTTAATTGTTTGGATCGTTCTTTCAGATTGGCCATCAGTCTGCGGATGGAAATCAGTGCTAAACCTTAATTGTGTACCCATAGCTTTGTGTAGACATTTCCAAAATTTGTAGGTAAACTTCGGATCTTGATCGGACATAATTGATATAGGAATTCCATGCAATCTCACAATTTCATTAATGTAAAGGTTGGCATACTTGTCCATAGAATAGGTATTACATGTCGGAAGAAAGTGTGCAGACTTTGTAAGTCTATCCATAATCACCCATATGGAATTTGCACCTTTCCTTGTTCGTAATCCAAGGACAAAATCTATAACAATATGCTCCCATTTCCACTCAGGCACCATTAGTGGTTGCAATAAACTTGAGGGTCTTTGATGCTCTGCTTTCACTTGTTGACAAATGAGACAATGCTCAACGAACTATGCAATATCTCTAGGCATATTGATCCACCAGAAGTGCTTTCTTAAATCACGATACATTTTCGTACTTCCTGGATGTACAGAATAAGGTGTTTCATGTGCCTCTCGCATGATTTCCTTCTTGAGTTCAGGAACATTAGGAACACATAAACGATCGATAAACCTCAATGCGTTTTCTGAGGTGACTACAAAATCTTTATATTTTCCAGCTTCTGCACCTTCACGAAACTTCGTCAATGCAGGATCATTACTTTGTGCGGCTTAATTCGATCCAAAATTGTTGATTTTACTGTCAAAGTAGCCATGTAGGCAGAATTCCCTTGATATACTACTTCTATTCTCAAACGTTGCATATCCAAAATTAGCAGTAGAATTTCACGTATAGAAGCAACAGAGCTAGAAGATTTTTCACTTAATGTATTTGCAACCACATCGCCTTTCCTGGATAATAGTTGATCACACAATCACAATCTTTCACTAATTCGAGCCATTGCTGTTGTCTTATATTAAGTTCTTTCTATGTGAAGAAATATTTCAAACTTTTATGGTCGGTATAGATTGCACACTTAACCCCATATAGATAGTGTCGTAAAATTTTTAAAGCAAACACCACTACAGCAAGCTCGAGATCATGTGTTGGGTAATTCTTCTCATACTCTTTCAGTTGTCGTGAGGCATAAGCTATTACTCTTCCATGTTGCATGAGAACACATTCCAAACCATTTTTGGATGCATCACTATAGATGACAAACCCTTTAACTCCTTCAGGAATGGCCAAAACGGGAGCAGTAGTCAATTGTTGCTTCAGCTCTTTAAAGCTTTTCTCACAATTATCTGACCATAGGAATTTCACATTCTTTCGGGTCAGCTGGGTTAGTGGAGATGCAATCTTTGAAAAACCCTCCACAAACCTTCTGTAATACGCTACAAGACCAAGGAAACTTTCTGGCTTCTTTTACACTGGTCGGTGTTGGCCATTGCTGAACTGCTTCCACCTTACTAGGGTCAACAAATACACCATCTTTACAAACAATATGTCCTAGAAAAGAAATTTGCTTCATCCAGAATTCGCACTTTGTAAATTTGGCATAAAGCTTATTCTCTCGAAGAATCTGTAAGATAGTGTGTAAATGTTGTTTATGTTCTTCTTTAGACCGAGAGTATATCAAGATGTCATCTATAAGGACGATAACAAATTGATCTAAATAATCTTTAAATACTCGATTCATCAACTCCATAAAAGCTGTAGGGGCATTTGTTAGGCCAAAAGGCATGACCAAAAATTTGTAATGCCCGTATCTCGTTCTAAAAGCAGTCTTTGATACATCATCTTCCTTGACTTTCAATTGATGATATCCTATCCTTAAATTAATTTTTGAGAAGTGTCCAGCTCCTTGTAGTTGATCGAACAAGTCTTCAATCTGAGGCAACGGATACTTATTCTTTATTGTTACTTTATTCAATTCCCTGTAATCGATACACAGTCTCATTGAACCATCTTTCTTCTTAACAAAAAGCACTGGAGCTCCCAATGGTGAATGACTAGGTCTGATAAACTTCTTATCTAAAAGAGCTTGAAGTTGTTCTTTAAGATCTTTTAATTTAGCTAGAGCCATACGATAAGGTGCCTTAGAAGTAGGCGCCATACCGGGGACCAAATCTATCACAAACTCTATCTCACGATCTGGGGGTAAACTAGGCAAATCTTCGGGAAAAAAATCTACGAAGTCCTGAACTACTGGTACTTGGCTTACTGTGATCTCTTTCTTTGGCACCTCAAATACTGATGCAAGGTAACCAACACAACCTTTGTTTAGCATGTGCTGAGCCTTCATTGTAGTAATAATAGGTACTCGGGGTACACTCCTAACTCCAAGGAAAGAAAAACTTGGTCCAGTCGGCGGTTGAAAGGTCACTTCCTTTTTACTACAATCAATGGTTGTGTGATTTGCACTCAACCAATCCATGCCCAGTATGATGTCAAAATCACGAATATCTAGAAGAACAAGGTCTACAAATATTTCTCATCAATCAACTAGGATTTTGCACCCTTTGAGCTTACAATAAGATTCTAGAATAGCTCTTGAAGGTGTGGAAACACTAAAACGTTTATGTAAAGGTTCTGGTGTAGCTTCTAACTTTTCAGCAAAGGATAAGTTGACAAAAGAATGAGTAGCTCCCGAATCAAATAAAACAGAAGCAGGAACACCAGAAATAATCATAATACCTATAACACATAATATACAAAATCAATACCATGATATTACTAAAAGATCTAGTTAGTAGAGTTTTCCTAAAATAACATTATTCGAAGCATTAGCCTCTTTATATGTCATAGCATAAATGTGCCATTGAGTTTCCTTTTGCTCACTATTGCCACCAATGGTCTGGTTCTCCTTGCAGTCTTTGATAAAGTGCCCTGACTTTCCATATTTAAAGCACACATTAGAACCTATACGACATTCGCCTGAGTGAGCCTTTCCACACTTTTCACAAGTTGTCGCCATTTTTTTATTGTTGTTACCACCTTTGTCGCCTCTGCTATAACTTCCTTTCCTCTTTTGGTTATTTCTATTCCAAGGCTTTCCTTTCTGATTTATGCCTAATTTTTGACTATCCAGTTGACGGGACTTCTCATCATCTTCAGCTAAAATCTGAGCTCGATCCAAAACCTCAGCATAGGTGGTTAACTTCAGAACTTTGATCGAGTGCCTTAAGTCAGGTTTCAATCCCATTTCAAACTTCCTCGCCTTATGCTCCTTAGTGTCTACTAGATGTGGTGCAAAACGGGATAGTTGTTCGAATTGACGTTCATATTGTGAAACAGTTATGGACCCTTGCACTAAGTTAATGAAATCTATCTCTTTAGCTTGTCTCATAGAGTATGGAAAGTACTTCTCAAAGAAGATTTCTTTGAAATGATTCCATGTGATAGGGTTGGCTTGAGTATTGTGGATACGATCAGTCGTCTGCCACCAGTGTGCTGCCTTGCCTTTCATCATAAAAATAGCACACTTAATATGTTGTTGATCGGTGCACGTCAATAAATGAAAGACGTTTTCCAATTCTTTGATCTAGCCCTCTACGATAAGTGGGTCTGTGCCTCCCTAGAAACTTGAAGGTTTCATCCTCTTGAATTGTTCCTAACCTGGGGTTTTTCTTTTCTCGGGTTGGGGGCTTGAGCAACTTGTGCATGTGGTTGTTGTTGTTGGTGCTGTAAAACTTGGTTAACAGAATTTGTTATGAGCTGCACCAGGTTGTCCACATTTATTTGCACATTCTGAGTCTGATTCCTAGCTTGACGTTGGGGCTGATTACCCGCTCCTTCCGTAGAGGAATTTCGTGGAATATTTTGTCGTGGTGGCATCTATAAAAAGAAAAATCTTACTAAAGTCTCGTTCTAGAGTTTAAAATAAAAAATAATAATAAATATGTATGACAAAAATCATATATATATATATAAAGGAAATATAAATAATTCCATTTCATCTTTTTGTTTTTTTTTTTCCACTTACTAGTTGGCTGAAAGCGGGCTTCCCATGGCAATATCCTAATTTTACCCTCTATTTTTTTTTTCCTGAAAAAAAGTCTACAGAATCAACTAAACCTGGCTCTGATACCAACTATCATATCCCCTAATTTAGGTATGCACCTAAGCTAGAAAATATTTAATTTTTGTATTCATCTTCTAAAATGAAATGGAAAAAAAAATCCGTTAATAATTTTTTTTTAAAATAAAAAGAAATATTTAAACTAAAAAAGTAAAACTTCTTATTAAAACTTTGGAAACAAAAACTTAATACTCAAAATAACCTATGAAATAAAAACACTTAATTTTTAATCCCAAAAGCCAAATACAAGAAAATAAAACTTAAAGTAGATTAAAAACGTCCTAACACCATTTAGGGATTCTAGCGCTGCCGCTAGCCAACCTCTAAAGATCTATTGCTTATCTGAAAATTTTAAAAGAATGGGATGAGATTGTGCCCAGTAAGTAAATCTCATGCATGCAATGAATGTCGTGTTTTATGAATAATGCATTTTAAGAATCATAACTATGAAACCCCTTCTTTGAAAAACATCTTAATCATAAACGTTACTATTTCATAAAACTTTCGTATTTGATCTCAACATAGTGTAATGCCAAGTCTATCAGAAGTGATGAGCCATAAATATAGTGTCCTGACAAGCATATGACCTTGTAGCTATTCAGATTCCATATAGCTATCATACTACAATGGCTAGCATCACAGTTTAAACATTTGTTTTTAACATGGTAATTGTAGGTCTTTCAGTCAGGTGCACGTACTCCTTTCAAGAACTTGACACACACTTAAATAAAAACATTCTTCTTTGAACAAAATCTGGTTGCATAGTGCTTTAGAAAAAATCATTCTTTGAAAATCATAATCTCTTGTGCAATTTATGCAATACTTGTGCATACTCATGTCATAATTAATATGCAAACTAATATAGCATAGCATATAACAACATATCATAATGATCATAATAACATCACTTAATAGCATGTAAATTTACATATAAACACATAGGGTGAGATTTACTTACTTCAAGTCTTTAGAAAAAATTTGTAGTGAAGTACCACACAACCAACCTTGTTGAAACCACGTGCCTCTTCTTTATCTTTTTTTTTTTAATTATTTATGCTAAAAAAAATATTCATTATAAAAAATATTAACACCTATCATTGCTCTTAAGAAACATATTTTATATGTTTGAAAAATATCCATAACATAAAATAACATAATAATTTTCATAACAAAACCAAATCTGTAAATATTCAGCAACCTAGGCATACTTAAATAATTTTAGATTCAACAACATAATTTGGTTTATCCTAAAACTTTGCATAACTCATTAAGACATATAACAAAGATCCAAAAAAATTATCGGAATTATAAGAAAAGATTTAGTACATTTTTCATAATTTTAAATCCAAATATTGTATCCTAGTAAAACTATTAAACTGAAAACTAGTGTACAATGATAGAATTTTATAGATTTTTTTCTTAAATAAAAATAATCTAAAACTTTATGGAAGTATTTTCAACACAATGTAAAACATGTACAAAAATTATAGACTCCAAAATAGACCATTAGATAGCACTTTAAATTCATGAAATTCTACATCAGGATTCATATCAGCAACAAAATCAACAAAACAATAAAGATTTCGAAAATCATATTTAATTGTAGAAATTTCCAAAAATCGTGAAAATATTTAGAAAACTAATCACACATTGATAAACATCCAATAAAAATTTCAAGTCGAAAAGATATAAATAGCATGGGTTTTGAACATTAATAAACAATAATATTAAGTGTGTCAGATTCACTGATGTTAAGGACAATATAAGTAAAAAATTTAATAACGAATACAAATTAACCCCTATGATCATAAAAAGTTTCAGAATATAATCTAACATATAAATAAACAAGTTGTTAAAATTTCAGATTATAAAAAAAAAATCCTAACCCTAGATATCATAGGTTGAATTTTGATCTAACAGCAGCAAAAACAATAAACTCAAAGAAAAGAGTGTTTTTAAATATTTATCTTCTTCTTGAAAATTGAAGAAAACTGAGCAAAAACTCTTGAAATCACATATACTCTAAGGAACTATGAGAGAAAGATAGGTAGAAAAATTTAGGAGGAGGCTTAATTGTATTTTTATGAGAGAGCATAATATATATATAGGTTTTTGGCTTAGGATTTTTTTTTTTTTAAACACTCATCATCGTTTTGCTCTCTTTTTTTATTTTTATTTTTTTATTAACCCATAGGTATAACTTAATGTTATACCTTATCATGTTATTGGAAGCTTCCCGTTTCCCTTTTTTTCAATTAAATTTTTTTAAAATAAAATCTATCAACGTTTTGTTTTAAAATATAAATATAAGTTAAATCATATCTATACATAAGTTGTAAAATAAATTAAAATCTTTATAATAATTCATACAAATAAAGTAGTGAAAATTAAAACTTCACGTGCTTCACACTTATTTAATAATAATAATAATAACAATAAGCATACTTATTCGTATATACAATGTGTGCTTAATTAAAACTTAGGTATATACATATAAGTTTGTTATCAAATTATTTGGACTCTAAAAACAAACTAGACTAAGGTTTAAACAACAATAATTACTAGAATAATTCACTTAACTCAAAAATAGATACAAATTAATCACATTATTATAACAATCACATATAAATGCAAATGCATAAAAATTTATTTCTCATTAGGCACGTAGTCCAACTTAGCTTTCATGTGCGTATTCCACTGCAATCGTATTCACAAAATTTTTGTTAGTGCATAACCGTTTCAGTTATCATAACCATAGATTTAAAACACATGAAAAACAAAAATCATATTATAGGATAGACTTGATATTACAGTAACATTGTATTTGCTATGCCTATGCTAATTATTTGTCTGTGAATCATTGATACATGAGATGAATGTTTATGGCAAGAGGAAAATTAAACCAAGAGCAGCTAAGAAGTCTCCATATACAACCAAATTTGGATTGGCAGAAGGACAACCCTCGAAAGAAAAAAAGGCAAAATCAGAGAGTCCGATAACAATTCTAGACTCTCAATCGAGCTTTAACCTCGATTGAGGGCCTTTGCCGGAAACTCCATTAAGACAAATACCACTGAATTTAGGAAAAACAACATTCAAACACCAACTATTTACATTGGACTTGGACGAAAAATCAATGAAAATATTGTTAGACAGATTTGAGGATTGGAAAAAAGGGGTTTGAACAATAAAACGAGGTAAGAATCTTTGAACAATGAATGACATGGATATTTTTAGTTAAAAGTGAAAATAATAACAAATTTCTTTGATAGGAGATATGATACTCAAGGCGACTTACCAAGGCCACTAAATCTTGAAGAGGATGAGGCAAAAACCAATTTTTGGTTTTATAGCATTTGGAAGAAAACAGAAATGATTAGCAACTACATTAGTTTATAATTATTTGGTATATATGTTAGTCTCTAAAGATTAAATATTGGTACATAATTTTTATTGAATGGTATATAATTTTTATTATGTGGTACATAACTTACTGAACTAGGTATACACGATAAAAAAATCAAATTTTGAGATGAGTTTTTTGAATTTGTACAACTAATTAATGTCATTTTCTACTATCTACAAAAATTAATTCATGGAATTATTTTTTTACTTCATGAATTTATTTGTTCAGTTAATAGATATATGTTTTTTTCAATTGCACACATTCCTCAAAAGCACATATTCATGAGCTCGAGTGTACATTCTTGTGATATCCAATTTCATAAGTTATATGAATTTTAGAAACTGGTATATAAATTTTGGTATCTAGTATATGAATGTAAGTATCTGATATATGAATCTTGGTATCTGGTATATGTATTTGGGTATCTGGTATTTGAATTTTGGTATGTGGTATATGAACTTGGGAATCTAGTTGGTAGATATATGTATTTGGATATGTGGTATATGAATTTGAGAATCTGGTATATGTATTTAGGTATCTAGTTTATGAATTTGAGAATCTAGTTTATATATTTCTATTTGCGCATGTGAATTGTTGAAAAGGAGCATTTGTTGCTGCTTCTAATATGTGTTGAATGTACCAATTGTATAATTTATCACAATATCATTGATTGTGTTTATTAATATTGTATGGTTATAAATGACAACTTATTACAATGTCGTTTGGTTGATAACTTTATGTATGTAGTTCAAAGTTTTGTGAATGTTGTTGTTGAATAATGAGGTTTATCAATTTGTATAGCACACCAGTGTCATTTTCCGCGGAAAAAGATTCTATACAATGTCAACTTATTTACAAAAAGATCAACCACTCTAAATGCCATTTGTAACAACTACGTTAAGAGGGCCTGGACAGAATATATTGATGATAAAAGAAAAGAAATATTTAGTTGGGACAAAAAGCCTCAATCCTTTCTAGTGAAATGTGTCAATGGAAAGGGTATAACAATGAGTAGAAAGTGGTCTGAAGTAGAATACGTCTACATACCCGTTTTCATGGAAGAACTTAAACACTGGGTGCTTGCTGAAGTAGACTTGACAGAACAAAAAATAAATGTCTATGACAGTATGGCATCACTAGCATATCAAAATAAGGTGAGAAAAGTAATTACAATCTACACAATTATGATTCCATTTCTCTTGGAAGCCACGGCATTTTATCAAGAGAGAAAGGAGATCAATAAGGGAGACTTCGCCTTACACTTTATAGAAGATACTGAAGTTCAAAAAAATGGGAAAGACAACTCTACAAAATCAATACTGGTATATAGGAAATTAGCTGTGGTACATGAAATTTAATATGTCGTATATGACTTATAAACTTAGTTTGATAATTTAGTCTAGTACCTTCTAATTTGAACGTAGTATATGGTTTATAATGCCTGGTACATGACTTATTAAAATTGATAATTTCTCTGATGAAAATAGGAGTGACTGCAGGATGTTTGTAATCAAGAGAGTAGAGGCATTGATGATGGATATTGATGTAAAGGAAATCACACAAGATAAAATGGCATATTTTTGGCAAAAAATAGTAGTTGAACTTTATCATTAGGTAGATAATAAGACAAAAATAAGATATACAAGTGATATAGAAACAAAAATATGACTTGGGTTATTGTACTAAACAAAAGTAAAAAAGTGTAACACCCCCTAGCTTAACTATATGACTGTGTAGGTCAAACTAGGAAGCCTTACTCTTTTATAACCCATATTTTTAGTTTTTGCAAAAAGGAGGGCCAAATTTAAACTTTTCGAGCTCTAAAACAAAAGGAACTACGCGGCATTACTTCTTGAAAGTGTCTTTACAAAATATACAACTAAAAACTCCATATCTATTTATCTTGCCATCAGTAGTAATATTTACAACACACTATAATAACAAAATACAAATAAAACACCGCCCACAAGTCAAGCTCGTCTACATCTGTATGATCATGGCGACAAGAAAGCGTGCTAGCTAACTAGCAACTCTATACATCAAAAATGTCTTCACCTGCATCACAGGAGCTAAATGAGCTAATGCTTAATAAGTAAAGATCATGCATGCTTGTGAACCTGTTTCATGCATAAACTTTATTGAAATTCCTATTGTACTCTTTCTTTCATAACTTTTCATTTTGATGTACTTTTCTTAGAAAATATTTCTTTATAGGGCCCTTGAGTACATTACAAAGTCGTGGTAGTCGGTAGGCCGTGCCCACCTGTGCGGGAAGGAAACACATGGCTAATGTGAACCATACCTACCCAACACAGACCGACTAAGTAATGCACCTGATAAATCTCATAGTATAATGCTCGGTCCCGGCAGTCGGTAAGCCATGCCCACCTATGCAGGAAGGATGCCTGTGCAAACCATACTTACCCAACGTAGACAGACTAAACACTGTACTTAAAACATATCTCGAAAAATTAGTACAATGGTACTACTTTAAATCCAATGTGTGGAAAACTTCACTTCTTTGAAAATCATGCTTAATGATCATGCCATGCTTATGTTTCTGTAAGCTTTGCAACAACAATATAAATAATATATGATTGAAATAATACACATAAGCATGTAGGAAAACTTCTTGTATCTACTATTGTTCTTGTGACACAGTTAAAATAAATCTTCTCTTACCTTGTGTCTGGTAGAAAAGATAGTGGAAAGGGTCAGTATCCTCTGTGGCAAGGTGTGTGGATGACCTGATATCAATTTTATTACTAACATTATTACTACAATGTAAAATACTTAAAGAAAACAAGTACAAGACCGAATCACAGCTTTTACAAAAGAAGGAACCCTAATCACAAAATGAACCAAAATATCATCTACTTTCATAAAAACTAGTCCATTAGCTTCTAAATGTTACCATTTGATTCTAGCAATATTTGGACAGCACCTCCCCTATTTTTTAGGACATCCCCACATGATTAAAATCATGGTTTAAGACCATTAATAACAATCAACAAGCCAATTCCCACATGTATAACTCAAAGAGGATCATTCAGAGCAACTTAGGTATACTTGAATTCCTTTCATTTTAAACAAAGTTTAAAACCACTTTTACACTTTTCTATTGTCACAAACAGCAATGAAACAAATATATTTACATCATGGGATTAACAAAATATACATTTCAATTTTATAAAATCAGATTACAAGTATGGGGAGCTTATTCTAACAA